>LVTN01004162.1:0-13242 GCA_001649415.1 Musa itinerans | reverse complement strand
GGGAGGAAATCTCTGAATCCTTATCGTAGACTCTCTGCTCTCGCTTATAAAAGGACAGTACCTCTGAGGGGTTAGGTAAGCGTTACGTTACGTACAGACGCACCTCTCTGTTGAGGGATTCAGTTATTCTCCTCGACTCTCTCCCCCAAAAAATCCATCAATCCGTGTGGGTCCTGTGAAAGGATAGGAAGAGAGGAGAAAGGGTCTACTCTCCTTGCACTCCTTCATATTGCGCATGATTTGATTAAAGACGATCGAATTAAAGACGGTGCTTGCAGCTATCTTGGATTAAAGACGGTGCTTAGCAGATCAACGGGATCTCTGAACATATGGCATCAAAAGGTAAGCATCGTATAATTAGATTTATGCATTTGATTTCAATGCTGACATATAAGTTATTTCCGTATTATTGACATAGCATAATTATAGATTTTATATTTACAGGAGCTACTGTCGGTAGCGGCGGAAATCGCCGGATTTGGATTTGGATTTGGATTTGTTGTTCATGTTCACGCAGTCATCACGACTGCGCTTACACCTGAAACACAGCCCGAAGAACAGAAATGGGCACGGTAAGTTCACATTAGTGGGAAGCAACCTCGTCAAACTTTTTTTGACTTCTCCACTTTATCTCCTTAGAAAGACAGCCTTTAGATACGCCAGTCGCGCACACGATCACGCGTGAAACGTCAAAGACGCAGAATTAAGCCTCCCTTCCGCGTTGACTTCGCTGGAGATTGTGATGTCTCCTTTCGTCTTTGCCCTGTTATAAGTACCTCATCGTTGTTTTGGACTCCCAGCTCCATATCTCCGTCCTCCCTATCTCGAGAACATTTCCATCGAAGTCTCTCGCTTCTGTTGATTGCAGTAGTCTGGGTCGGTCGCCATGGAAGCAGTGGAGATACCGTCCTACTTCCTCTGTCCCATATCTCTGCAACTCATGAAGGATCCAGTGACGCTGTGGACCGGCATCACCTACGACCGCGACAGCATCGAACGGTGGATCTTCGCCGGAAGGCAGAACACATGCCCGGTCACGAGGCAGCCTCTGTCGGACTGCGAGGTCACCCCGAACCACACTCTCCGGCGGCTGATCCAAGCTTGGTGCACCGTCAACGTGTCCAATGGCGCGGAGCGGTTTCCGACGCCGAAGGCCCCCATCGAGCGCGCCCAGATCGCGAGGCTCCTCGATGAGGCCATGCTGCCGCAGTCCCAGCTGAGCTCCCTGTGCAGGTTGAGGGAGATCGTCTGCGAGAGCGAGCGGAACAAGCACTACGTGGAGGCGACTGCGGGTGTCGTCGACTTCCTGGCTTCCATCGTCGCGAACGGCGGATGCATTGGCTTGGAGTCCACAAGTGCTTGTGCTTGTGACGAGGCACTCAGCATTCTCTACTCGCTTCAGTTCTCCGAAGAAGGCCTTCTCGATCTCGTCAAGAGAAATGCCGGCATGATCGAGTCACTGACGACCATACTGAGACGGTCGAGCTATCATTCACGAGCCCACGCGACGCTATTGCTTAAGTCCATACTTGGAGTGTTGTCGCAGGATCAGTTGACGGATCTCAGGGAGGAGCTATTCCAAGAGATCATCAACGTCATACGCGACAGGATCTCGCACCAGGCGACGAACGCGGCATTCAATCTCCTCAACCGGACGTGTCCATGGGGAGGACCGAATCAAGGCGGCGAACGCCGGGGCGGTGCACGTCCTCATCGAGCTCCTACTCGAAGAACCTGACCGGAGGATCTGCGAAGTGGTGCTCGTGGTGATGGAGCAGCTCTGCAGGTGCGCCGAGGGGAGGGCTGCGCTGGTGGGGCATGCGGCCGGCATCCCCGTAGTGGCGAAGAAGATTCTGCGGGTGTCGCAGGTGGCGAGCGAGAGGGCGATCAGGATACTGCACTCCGTGGCGAAGCACTCGGCGACTCCCGGATTGCTGCAGGAGATGCTGCAGACGGCAGTGACGTGCAAGCTGTGCCTGGTGCTCCGGGTTGAGTGCGGAGTAAAGACCAAGGAGAAGGCAAGGGAGATACTGAGGCTGCACTCGAGGGTGTGGAGGAGCTCCCCTTGTCTCTCTCCTCAGTTCCAGCTTTCATACCCTACTAGTTCATGACAGTAAACTGCACAGAGAAAAATGAAAAGGTAGCTCCAAGATTGGATAGGATTCAAGATCACCACCAAACCAAAGATTGATGATTCTTTTATTAATCAGCAAAAAGAAACAATTCAGTTGATTCCTTTCATTAACTTCAAACAGTTGTGTGCACCAGACATTACATCGCATGAACAATTTGAACTAAATTATGCAGATAAACTCTGTTACCAAGTCCATGTCATTGCGAATATAGGATTCAAAAGGGACAACCAACATGGGCATATCATGTGGTACTTGTGTTCATTATTACATCATCTATTTTTACCAGATGGTGAAAAATGAGATTAAGCACAAAAGATATGTCAAATCTATTCAAATGCAAGCTACACTAGTTCAAAAGGTAACTCCCCAGCATTCATCTCAAGGAACCTCGGCGATATTGGTATTCCAGCGAGAGAAGGAAGATGTCACTCAAAGGCACTAGACAAGAAGAACTGCATTTATGCAACCATCATTCTCCGGATTATTTGTGACTTGTGCGTATTTTCCTACAAATAGTTGGAAAGGAGACGAGTTTCAGCGTCGAGGCAAGCCAAAATAAATATATTAAGTCTTCATGAGCAGAAGATTCTTACCCCACACTACTTTTCCTGCTGGTGTCACCAGACCAAGTTCACTCACATTAACCTGCCATTTCAAAATCAAGATAACCGATGTTTACAGGAGGAAAGTTTATAAAGCTATGCCTAAAATGAAACACACTCTGACAAGAACCAGAACTCAATTTGTAATAAGCCTTAGCAAACACAATGCAGTTCTAAGCATGTGTAATATATCATCACCAATGGTATCACTTACCTCAATAATGGTTCCTTTGGTCACAACACCAAGAGAAGTGTACATAGGACCATTTGGATTCTTCTTTATACCGATTATCTCAAGGTTAAAAGTACATTTCAGTTCTGGGTGTGTCACGTGGGCTTTAGTAAATCTCAAGCCTGTAGGTCGGATGAATCGCTCATACTTTGGAGGTTTTCTTGTAAACCCTTGCCCAACGAATGTGACTTTTGTGACCATTCTCTTCCACTGCTTGGCTGTTGGGGTAAGCAGAAAGTGTCAAAACATTTTCCTCATAGGGTAAGGCACGCATTAAATCTTAGAATACATAACTGAAAAAATGTATCTACTATCTAGTTCAGTATTTGAATGTTATATTGAACTGGAAAACCACAATTTTTAAGTGGCAACATAAAGGATTATAGTGCACGCTCATTCAAGAGATACAAACAACAAAATACATGAAACCTTTGAAACATTCTAGAGCTACAATGTAAAGTATATTTGGATGCATATACACAAGTGCATGCATACATCTGTATATATTATAGATTTGTGAACATGTCTTTACAAGTAAATGGAACATAACACACAAACAAACCTTTGGTCCAAATTATTAGGAATCAGCTATGTAGAGCATTTCCCAGGTCTAACTAGGGTCTCCAAGTCCTTGTCCACTGTGTAGCACCTATATACTTAAAATTGGTCCCTTTTTCAGTTTGCCACCCCTGTGTAGAACATCTCCAGCATCCATCTATGGATAAACAGTAAACTATGTTCTCTCGACTGACAAAGTAAAGCATCAAGCAAATTCTTCATGTCAATTTCCAATACACCTTCCTCAACTATAATCCATTAGATAAAAATTCCATGACCAGTCAGAATTGCTTAGCTTATTTTGACTGCTAAGATGTTAAGCAAGATGACATTCAAAATCAATAATAATTTCATAACATTGATAAATACTATAGAAAAATTGGTGACTTAAAGAGGTACAAAACTACAGTATATTTCATGATCTCTCCAAAGAAAAATGTATATCATCATCCTCATGCATGTGGTCTGACTATTTAGTTGTCGCAACAAATTATTTACTTGACACTCTAAGGCAGGACTCTTATGCATCAATGGACCAACGGCATAAAGGTCTAAATCTATCAAGATCCACAACAAAAGTTGATCATCAAATAACAATTAGAGTATATTTTCATGCCATGATGAAGGCAAACAATACAAGCAAAGAATTGTTTAGACTTACTCAGGAGAACTACCACAGGAATCCAAGAACCAACTAATATAAAAGGCAAACCAAAGTGGATTTCTAGGTCTTCCACCTATTAGATGCATCTGCAGTTGCAGGCCCCCCTGTTCTATCCTCTATTAGATGCACGTACACACAGACTGTTTCTGACTCCTCCCCCTTCCCTCTGAAGATATAAGTTTGATTAAAAAAATAAAGACTACAGAATTGAATGATCAATTGGACATTTAAAGGGAAAGTGGGGCTCTAACTCAAGCCTATTGGATTCATTCACAGTTGCAGGCACACATATAAAATTTTGGAAAGAAGGATATCAAGAAATCATTTAATTGATCTAGAGCGAACTCAGCTTGGTCTAGATGCTAGATTCTAAAGTAGGCTGAAACTCCATATAAAATTTGTTACTGAGAATAGTAAATGCAATAACTAAAATAAGATACTTACTTTTACGCTTCCCAGATCGGATGACTCGGAACATCTCATCTTCAGCCACAGGTCTGACCTAAATAAGAAAAGAATATTCATTTCATAACTTTGTCAATTGACCAAAATCTCCAATAGTAGATCATGGTCCTCAAAATGTTTGTGTTAAGTATATTATGAACACAGGCTCACCTTTGGTAAGGGGACCTCCCATTTGCCGGCCTTTTCCTTCCTTTTTTGCTTAATAGTGTTGCTCAGGACCTAAAGAAACCAATGCCACCAGAGGGAAAAGAAGAAAATGTAATTTGTAAAACAAAAAACCATATATTTCACTAAAACTATAATGCATGGTATGACATATTAAACGATTGTAACCTTTGCCCGTGTTGTGGTATCACGATCCAACAGATATGCAGGAATAGCTCCATCATGAACCTTATCATCCACCTTACGTCTACTTGATGATTCATCATGCATAGCAAGCCTGGGAAGGAGCAAAAGAAGGTAATCTGTTAAATTTCACTTCACTTGATGTAGTCCCCAATTAAATTAGAAACTCTGTGAGAGCAAATTTCTTGTCAATCGATTAATTCTGAAATGTTACCAGATAAACTTCCATGTTTATACAGACAAAGAAACTTATCGGCATTGCCAATCATGGACTCAACTACAAAATGATGTTAGAATAATATGTTCAGGATCACAGTGCCAAAAAATTGTTCCCATAATATTTTCTTTCAGTGGCTCGATGTATGATAAGGATCCTAATTCCAACATAATAAGTTGCACCAGATTGAATGTCACATCCTCGAATGGCACATATATCAAGTAATATAGGCTATTTAGATGGTACACGAAAACCCCACAAAGGGAGCCTATGTTGCTAAAGAAGTCCACAATATGTAAGGGATGCAAAGGAGGCTTACGTTTTCTTCATCAGTGCCTTCTCCGCATAACGCTTCTTGGCAAACATTTTTCCTTTGATACCCAAAGCCTGTTCATAATTTGTGAAAACATCAGAGAAATAGGTATCCTTCGCAAATCGCACGGCATGCAGTGTGGAAGAACAACCCCTAAAACTCCAAATCAGTAGCGAAGTCCAACCTTTTGGGCATAGGCCGAACGCTTGTGAACCTCGCGAGCCTCCTTCTTCCGCTTCCGCTCAAAGTGGTCCAGCCGGTAGCCATGACGCTTCCGGTGAAGCTCGATGTGATCCCCTTGCGGCTGTTCCCAGAATTCCACAAATCAAAGAGACGAATCACAAAAAGGCAACAGGAAAGGACGAATAAGTGAGGCTAAATGGGACGAATTAGGAGAACTCACCATGGCGGCGGCGGTAGATTGAACAGCCGGCAAAAACCCTAACTAGGAACAAGGGCTTTGAGCGGCGGGCGAAGGGATGGAGTTAAAGACCAGGTCCGATCTGGTAATCCTCCGGATCAGTCTAAACTTAAAAAGTTTTCTATTCAATTCTGATCGTCTGATTTATATCTAACGGTTCAGATCACAAACTGGGTGAGAACGAGCCAGGCCACACAATAAAAAGTCGGGCTTTAGGTTTTGGGCCGTATAAGGTTTGGACTTGAGGCAACTTTTTCCCTTTTTGGGTTTAAGCAAGTGGAAAGGCATGATTCGAATCTGCGATGTTACGAAAAACTTTCAAAAATTTTACCAAATAAAATAATCGATATTTTATAGAATATATTAGATAAGATTTCGAAACCTCAATTTTTGGTAAATAGATTTGGCACACCATCATTAGATCAATGTTTTAGATATAAATATGTGGATGAAGCTTATTTTTTCTCTATTTTTTATATTTATCACTCTAAATCTACCTCAATCTAATTATAATTAATTTTTATTGATCATTAACATAATAATTAGATATGAATACCCGAGGAACTGATGATAATGATTTTGAGTGATATTCTTCTTGTTAGAAACGAGAAGCGATGAAGGATAAAATTGACCTCCCTGATCTCATGGATATCGACACTAGTCGTATCTATTGTATCATTGGCCATATCGACAATAATCACAACCACCACCTCTTAGAAGATTATGATACATCACCCATCACTTCGATGATAATTATGTCACATTTGCAATCGAACCGCCATCCATGAGGTGATTAGGCCTCGTCACCTATTATTATTTCATTGGTAGTTATGCCACCTCGACAATCGAAAGCACTATCTCATAGGAAAGTTAGGCCACATTATCAGGTCCCTCGACAATCGCTTCAATCGTCCCAGCCACGAGCAATTAGAGATCTCATAGGATAAATAACCTTTCTCTCTGTTCCACATCCCCACACATTACTGAATTGAGCATCGGAATCAGAAGGATCGAGTTAGGAATCCTTAGGTCGATCTTCTACGAGTATTCATTCGGCAGCTCAGGAGCGATGATTCTACAGAGCAACTACTCATATCAACACGGGTCAAACACCCCCAGCAACTTCTTGACGTCTCGAGTCATCGTCTCGACCGGCTTCCGTCTCAGGTCCGAATCGAGTCGGGTCGTCCCCAGCATCGCATCGAGGATAACAACCAAAGCCATACTTTTGAGTGCTAAAGCTGATAGGTGAATGCTCGTAGGATGCTATTAAGACTCGGTATTTGGTGCAGTACTGCTTAGCATGACTCATCCCCGTCCTCGATCTCAAAAGCACAAGAAGAATAAGATCGAGGAGCAGCAACAACAGCAAGACTTAGAAGCAAATCTAAGAAAGCTCCCACTATAACCCCATGAATCCTCCTTGCGTTCATCCTCAAGTACCAAACCAACATCTCCTCTAGCCATTCCCAGTCCTCCACCCCGTGCGCCCTTATCATCTCCTCCATCGATTCCCTGAAGTCCATAAAAGGGTCCACAGAATCCACCGCCATGGCAGTACTGCCCTGGAACAGAGCACTCCCAGCCTCATCAGTCTCCTCCACTATCGAGCTCGTGCTACCCGCAGGCTCAAAGAACAACCGGTCGGACCTCAGTCCGCGAATCACCGCCTCCGGAACGTCCAAGCTGCCGGACGCTGCAGCCGGCGAGCACGTAAAGCATATCGATTCGCTGAAGTCGAAGTAGGACGAGGTCGTGACCTTGTGGACTTCACTGCCATCACCTTTGCGGCCTTCCTTCCTGAAGGACTTGGTCCTCGGACGCTTGCAAGAGGGCCACGTCCATGGTGGTGAAGAAGAGGAAACAAACGAAGCAGCAACAGCAGTAGTCTTTGTTCCTGCCATCCTACAAAAGAAAGATGTCAAGCATAGTCTCTTACCCATTTGGCTTCTCTTCGTAGGACCAAGAAGAAATGCAGTCAATCTCGAGCTCTAGCCGAGTCTTTATGGCAGAGAGAGGAAGATTATTGAGTGCAGCATTGAATAGTGGTGTTGTGATGATCACATTCTGTAGCTTTTATCGGCTAAACTTAGGGTCATGCAACATGCAACTTTCAGCATCTAGTCATGTACTTGCACATTCTTTTAACATTTTGATTTTTAGATTTAAAATATTTATATTAAAATTTTTATATTATAAAAATAAAATATTTGACTTTATTTTGGTAATCATCCGTTTTACCGATAGAAGCATGAAAATAATATATAGAAAGATAATTTCAATGTCATAATTATGTTTTTGATGATGACGAATAACGGTGCTGCTAAGGGCTATGAGTGGTTGTTATGGATAAGGAGGAAGAGCGATGACAAAAGTTGAGGCAAAAGGAGAAAAGGAAAAGGATGACATAGATGCTGACGTTTTGCATCTGCATCAACGTCACTCGACAATTACATTGGTGACTCGAGTTTCGTGCTAAGGCCATGGTTGTTTCTTAGTGTGGGCTAACCACGCAGTCTGTCGCTTTCACACACCATTGTCCACTCTGCAACTCCACTCTCTGGCTCTAGCTTAGCAGGATGACCTCTACCCTCTCCTCAACTATCCCATGTCATTAATTTGTGGTCGTTTGTCGAGGATCTGTGGGCTTCTTTGCTTGAGACGTTGTTGTTGACTCGAAGATGGAGAGGTAGGAGCTAGAGGATGAGGAGGTCATAGAGTGCAAAGGGGAAGCAGTAGGATCATGATTGCAAAAAGCATAGAAGAGGCAAACCCACCGCAGACTTTCATTGAAGACACAACAACCAACATCGAGAGAGTGGCAAGCAACACAAGTAACCTGACACAGGTGACCTAATGGATATGATGAGTCATGAGGAAGTTGACGTCATAGATGGACACATCATAGGCCCAATAAAAGGAAGGTTGCATCCAGTTCATAATAAAATATCGCTTTGCATTTACATCGACATCGTCATTCGCCACCACTCAAAACGTAATTAGTATATTGAAATTATCTTTTAATTCATCATTTTCATGCCTTCATCAATAAAACTGATAGCATTAGGATAAATAGAATTAGATGTTTTACTAATTCATCATAGAAACTTTAATATAAATATTTTAAATCTAAATATTAAGATATTAAAAAGATACGACTATTGAGGTGAAGTAATAGAGTTTTCTCACTTTAAAACTTTGAAAAATATATTGAGTTCCAATCCGTTGCAGATGAGTCCAAAATCAAAGTTATTAATACATGGACGTGATCTGTTCGAGTGGATGCCATCTAAACTTAGATGCAACAGTAATCTGTCCATCTCATCCATTCTTGGCAGCTAAGAATACGAAACAAATGCTCGGATAGATGCTGCTGCGTTCACGAGAAAGAGAGAAAAGACAATGACATGTGATTGGACTGGATCCAATATGGCTGCATCTTCTTCGCTGTGTGGTCAATTCAAACTATTATTATTATTATTATTGTTTCAATTCTATCAGAGGCGGCTGTTGTAGTTCCTACATGTGATAGCATCATCGTGTTCCTAGTTGGAGTCACACATTGTGTGCCGTTTTCACCTACCCAATTGCCTCAATGGCCTAACCTGCATGCATTCTTTGAACGCACGACTCTGCGAAGGAGAACAGATATGGTCATAACTCTGACTAGTCTCAATGTGCCAACCTGTGTGTTGTTTAGCCTTAACCTTTGCACTCATTTGTAGTTTTAGCTCTTGTTCATTGCATCATGCTACTCTCTTATAATAATAACACCTGAAAGGTACTTGACATCAAGCTGCAAAGGAACAAAAAAAAAAACGTTACTTGGAACTTATACTCACCTTACTAGACATGGGATGTGTACAACAACACTAAGCTAAGGTCAGATCAAATTAGGTCTTTCTCATCTGAGATAACTGTTCATCAATCTCTTTCTTGCCCCATGCATTTCCAAATCCCAGTCAAACAACACCAAGCACGAGCAAGACCTTACGATGTGTTGTGAGGAGCAGCTGTGTGTGTCTGTCATGATCCACCTATCTTTCTCATCCCGGCTTGAGATTAGCATTGATGGTATTACACAATCACTAACTAAACACGTAGTTCTACCAATCTTTTGTCAATCTACAATACGACTATGGTACAAACATCATATTTCATTCTTAATTGAACTATTTCAATACCTTGACTCTAATACCACTTGTTATGCGAAAACTAAGGCCAAACCAGCTTGCCAGCAAAGTGCCTACGCACATATGAGGCAAATATCATCAGATACAGAAGCTTTCACTTTCGAACCACATCAGCATGAAACTTACTGCTCAGATATCATCTAGAACACCAGATATTTCACTTATAGTAGTTCTTAGTTTTCTTCTCCTACGCTTCCACCTCCCTGTTTGTACTTCTTGATCTCTCTCTTGGCTTTAGATTAGATCCGTTGCTACACTTGATAGCATCGTGCAACAGTTACTTCTTCAGACGTACATTCCTTAGTTTCGGATTCAAAGTCTAGCAGATTAATAGTAATAATCCACATCACATTATTCTATTATTGTTTTCATATTTTGAATTTTCTTTTTTCTGGAATAAAAAAAAGAAGACTTTTGAATGCAGTCTCTGTTGAATGAAGTATTTGTTCTACCCCACACAAATCTTCTTGACCTGGTCAATGGTCGCATGCAATGAACTGTAGTAGTCGTACGCAGAGATGTGGACTTTGATATTTTCTTACACAAAGATAAAAAGACTATGCTGCGTAACATTGTTCTATATAAAGAAGACCTCCCAACCAAGAAAAATGGAGCATCTCGATCTGGAACGTGGCAACCTTCAAGCAATGGCAAGCGTCTCAGTTGGATCCTCTATTGCACGAAGGTCTTCTTTATTATTTGGCCTGTGGAAGTTTGTTGTTCTTGATCGCACCTCGTCATGAAGAAAAGGGAAAAGAATACCTGAGAGTTGTTGTGTTGTGCAGGCTTGAAGGCAAGGTCGCCCTGATCACGGGCGGCGCGAGCGGCATCGGCGAGTGCACGGTCAAGCTGTTCGTCCGACATGGCGCACGAGTGGTGGTTGCAGACATCAAGGACGAGAAGGGACGCTCGCTCTGCGCCGCCCTCGGCTCCGACGTCGCCTCCTACGTCCACTGCGACGTCACCAGTGAGGCCGACGTCAAGAATGCTGTCGACACCGCCGTCTCCCTCCACGGTAAGCTCGACATCATGTTTAACAACGCAGGCGTCGCCCTGGGACGCGATCACGGGTTCCTCAACGGCGAGAACTCCGCCTCCCTCTTCGAGCGGATGATGACCGTCAACGTGCTGGGTGTCTACCTGGGTACGAAGCACGCGGCGCGCGTCATGGCGCCGGCCCGCAGCGGGTGCATCGTGACGACCGCGAGCTCGGTGTCGGCGTTGGGGGGGATGGCGCCGGCGTTCTACACCTGCTCGAAGTACGCGGTGGTGGGGTTGATGCGGAGCGCCGCGGCGGAGCTGGGGAAGTTCGGGGTGCGGGCGAACTGCGTGTCGCCGCATCTGCTGGCGACGCCGATGACGAGTGCTGCGTTGGACATGACCGAGGAGGAGGTGGAGAGGCTGTTGGATGCGGGCGCCAATCTCAAGGGTGTGACGGCCAAGCCGGAAGACATAGCGGAGGCGGTGCTTTACTTGAGCAGCGACGAGTCGAGGTACGTGAGCGGCCACAACCTCTTCGTCGACGGGGGCTTCACCGTCACCAAGAGCATGTAGTAGTCACGTCACGCAGCCAGCCAGTCTTCTACAGTTAATGCTACCATCTATCCATGTGTTTGTGAAAATGCATGTACGTGTTCACTGCATTGAACGATTAATAAAATGGTCTTTGACCCTTCCTGTATAATCTAAATATGTTTAGGATTGGAGTGAGCAGAGTGGATCGAAGAAGTTTCATCCGTAAACCTCTAACATTTCTTTTGCTTTGTAGTGCCACTCCTCGGAACTTGCTGGCCTTCGATCGTTGATACCTCAACGCCCGCCTTCTTCCGTGGAAAGTCAATGTCTTCGTCTGAATAAAATACATTACCCTTACAAGTTTAGGCAACGGTATGAGATGACGCTGAGATTAAAAGTCTAATCTGAACGAATCATAATATCAGGATTCAAATAACATTATCTCACTTTATTCAATAAGTTTTTCTTGAATAAAAAAATAATACGATCACAACTCTGCTGAATCACAAGACTTACTTACATTATCATAAAGTGGGAATTGTAGTCAACCACGGCGGGGGCCTTACGTATGGGTGACTTTTAATGCCGTGTGTTACCGGATGGACCTTAAAGTCTGCAGACAGGAGTGCATCACAAGAGAGCATCGTTATTATTTCTATCCTAAATTATTGTTTTCTCTGTTCTAGTCGATCACTAATATGTGTAATTCTGACACGTGACGTAGCCATTTGATATGTTGGGTTTACTTTAATAGAACATAATATTTCGATAACTGTACAAAAAAAATTCCGTTAATCTATTAAGAAAAATTTCTCAAACTTTATAAATAGAGATCATATCAATAAATTTTCAATCAGGCTTTGTTATCACACACTATTTCATCATGGTATCAGCCTCTTGCCGAGTGCAAGCCATCTTCTCCTTGTTCCTTATATATATATATATATGTATATATATATATATATATGTATATATATATATATGTATATATATATGTATATATATATAAATATATATGTATATGTATATATATATGTATATGTATTTATATATATATGTATATATATATATGTATATATATATATATATATGTAAATATATATATATACATATATATATATATACATATATATATGTATATATATATAATCTTGAGGGACTCGACCAATCACACTAAGCCCGAAAAGTTAGGCAACTCTTGCTAATCAGAACTCCTTGTGATTACTATCTTGTTCAACCTTCAAACCATCAAGGCCTCAAGGAACTCGACCAACCATAATGTTTAGTTAAGTTATTACCATAATCAAAGGATAAATTTGATTTGATGAAATGCCCTCGAGGGACTCAACCAAGCATACCATGTCATCAGATCACCGGTGACATCTCTATGTCACAGGCAATATAGGTGAGCCTCGAGGATTTGACCAACTTAACCTATGTCGAGAATCGATTTCTCCCTATAATGATTGAAGGTAATGTGGGTCAATCTAATTAACTCATGCTTACCGACTTAATATTATTGTGAGAAGAGATTTTGATTAAATCTCCTAATATAATGTGTCACACATATATATATATA
>LVTN01004157.1:0-13303 GCA_001649415.1 Musa itinerans | reverse complement strand
GGTACGGTTTTGCGGACCTTGCTTTGAACTATCTATATTAGATCATTTTAGCAAGTCCAATGCATATTTTATTTGACTAAGAAAAATACCATCATTAAGTTGTTTGATTTGTTATCCTAAAAAGAAGGTAAGTTCACCCATTAAACTCATTTCAAACTCTTGACTCATACTTTTGGCAAATGATTCGCATAAAGATTCATTCGTAAAACTAAAAATAATATCATCAACATAAATATGCATTAACTACCAGTGATACCATCGCCTAGTCTGGACAGTACCACCTCATAGTTTGGGCGGTACCACCGCCTAGACCACCTGGGAGACTGGATCTCCCAGGCGGTGCCACCGTCGACCATGATTTTAGGTGCTGAATGGTCTGTTCAATCCGGCGCAATTCAGCCCTATTAAGGGCCCAATTGGCACCTAAATAAGTTAGTGGGATTACCTTCCAATCCTAACTTAATTTATGGTCTAACTATAATAACTAAGACATAATCAAAGTACTCTTGTTCCGGTACATCAATTGCTCTTCTAGTGAGCTTCCGACGAACTTCCAACGAACTCCCGTCAAGCTCTTGGATTTTACGATAATCTTCTTAGCGAGTTCTGACAAGCTTCTTTGGAAACCTCCTGGACTTCTCGATTGGTTCTGGCAGAACTTCCAACGAACGTAAACCTCCTGGACTTCTCGATTGGTTCTGGCAGAACTTCCAACGAACGTCTGGACTTCCGACGAACTCTTGAACTCCCAACGAGATCTCAATCTTGACTCCGGCACAACACTTTGCTTTATGTCTTACTACTATCATAGTTAATCCTGCACACTTTTTTCAACATATAGATTGTTAGGACCGGAGCGGCACTAAGAGGGGGGGGTGAATTAGTGCAGCGGATTAAAACGTCGGTTTTCGATAAATCTTTCTCACGATAAAAACCGAACTCTTAAGTGCTTAACTTGAAAGCGTGTTTGTAAAGGTGTGCAGCAAAAATAATAAGGAAGTAAAGCACGTAAGAAGGTTTGCAGTAAGATAAATGACAATGAGACAAACGCAAACCGATTTATAGTGGTTCGGTCAATCGTGACCTACATCCACTCCTCCGATTCCTCTTTCGTTGAGGCCACCGGCATCCACTAACGATCTTCCTTTACTAGGCGAAGATCAACCTCCTTCTTACACCCCTCTTACAACCTCTTACAAGTGGTTCACCCTTTTACAAAGATTTCAATGAAAAGAAAGGAGGTAAACCCTACTTGTTTACAGAACAAGACTTTTCCTAAAACTTCTCTCAACTTCTAACTTCTCAAAAGGTTACTCTCTCAGCTGAGATTTGAGGGGTCTTTATAGGCCTCAAGAGGATTCAAATTTGGGCTCCAAAAATTTGAATTCTCTTAGGTTCCCGATGCTGGAGGTGCCACCGCCCAGCCAGGCGGTGCCACCGCCCAGCGCTCGGGTGCTGGGAGGTGCAACCGCCCAGCCAGGAGGTGCCACCGCCCAGCTCTCAGCCTCTGGGCGGTGCCACCGCCTAGTGTAGGCGGTGCCACCGCCTAGTGTAGGCGGTGCCACCGCCTAGTGTAGGCGGTGCCACCGCCTAGTGTAGGCGGTGCCACCGCCTACCCTAATTCAGCACACTGGTTGGGCTCCAAAATTGGCCCAAACCAGTCCGAACTTGGGCCGAATTGGCCCCTACTTGGGTCATAGGATTAACACCTAATCCTAGCCCTAATTAACGTGCTAACTACAATTTTAAAGACATTTTATAAGCTATTACAAAGTCCATAAGTCAAGACTTCTTCCGACGAGCTTTCGGCGAACTTCCGGCGGTCTTCCGATAAACTCTCGGAAACCATTCTGCGGACTCCCGGCAAGCTCATAGACTTCACGATTTGATCTTGGCGAGTTCCGACGAGCTTCTTCGGCAAGCTCCGATCTTTCTCGATGAGCTCCGCGAACTTCTAACGAACCTTTCGGCGAGCTTCCGAAAAACCCTTCGGCAAGCTCCCTACTCATTCGAGCTTCCGAAAAACCCTTCGGTAAGCTCCCTACTCATTCTCGGCTAGTTCCGGCAGTATTCCCGACGAACCTTCGGACTTCCGTTGAACTCTCGAACTCCCAACGAATCCTTCGTGCTTGACTCCGGCACTTTGTTTCGCTTTATGTCTTCATCGTTATCGTAGTTAATCCTGCACACACAAGACAAAACTCTACTCCGATCTAGACAATTATTACAACGCGAATTGACATTTTGTTGCCCGGCACGTCATTGGTTGGCGCTTCGTCCGATTCTTCAGCGCATCGTCCTCTCTTGTGGCTTGTTGCCCAATCGGCGGTTATCGAGTAAACCTGCATCACTCAAAATGCAGTTAAACATCTAAACACAATCAATTAGTTTCATCATCAAAATCTGAGATTCAACATAGATTAGATCAAACAATTTATAATTGATTTCATCATGAAAATTTGAGGTTCAACATATTCCAAGTAGGAACTTGTGGGGTATATATAGACCCTAAATGGCTTCAAAACTTAGAGTCAAAATTCAAATCCCCGAGTTTTTGAGGTATTGACGGTGGTACCGCTAGTACTGGGTGGCACCACCACATATCAGTTTGACACTAGGCAATACTACTGCCTGACACGGTTTGGGAGACTATGTCTATTTGGATCAAGAGCGACACTAAGAGGTGGGGTGAATTAGTGTAGTAGAAAAATCAATGATTTTGAAAAATATTCGTTTCGATTAAAT
Organism: Musa itinerans; assembly: GCA_001649415.1. Classification (NCBI taxonomy): domain Eukaryota; kingdom Viridiplantae; phylum Streptophyta; class Magnoliopsida; order Zingiberales; family Musaceae; genus Musa; species Musa itinerans. Next base: position 10,558 of record LVTN01004157.1, on the reverse strand, counting down.
CTGTTTCGAAAATATATTAAACTTGAAGGTGTTCATAAGAGTGTAAAGAAAAAGTTAAGGAAGATTGCAATAATGTAAATTGCTCAAATAGAAATGCAAACTAGAATTTGGAGTGGTTTGGTCATTGTGACCTACATCCACTTCCGATTCCTCCTTCGTCGAGGTCATCGGCATCCACTAATGGTCCTCCTTTAGTCGGCAAAGACCAACCATCTTTTATAGTTCTTTCTCCTTTTACCAGGTTTAGAAGATAACCCTTACAAGCCTCACTCCTCTTTCTTGGATTGTTATAAAGCTAAGAGAGGGAGGGGAGGACTTTTCTCACTTTTACAATACTTTAACACCCCAAGAATTCAAGATAATGTTAACACTTTCGTGCCCTTTCATACAGAAAAGGATGGGATATTTATAGGCCCTAATGGCTTCAGAATTGGAGCCAAAATGTGTCACATCTTTGGATTTCGGGGTATTGGCGGTACCACCGCTTGACACTTGACACTGGGTGGTACTATCACCTAGTCTGGGTCGTACGATCGCTTGACAAAGCTCAGAGACCAAGCTTTAGCGGTACCATCACTTGAAAGAGGTGGTACCACCATTGGTAGCATTAACTGTCGACGGTACCACCGCCCATACCACTTGGGAGATTGAGTCACCAAGCGGTGCCACCCCCGGCCCTAACTTTAGGTGTTGAAAGGGCTCTTTCAACTAACCCAATTCACCCTGTTAAGGGCCCAGTTGACCCCTAACTGAGTTTGTGGGATTACCTCCTAATCCTAACTCAACTTAAGGACTAACTTACAAAGCATTCTTGTTCCGATATGTCAATTTTTCTTTCGGCGAGCTTCCGACAATCTTCCGGCGAACTTCCAACGATCTCTCGGCAATGTTTCGGTGGACTCCCGGTAAGCTCCTAGATTTTATGACGAACTTCTTAGCAAGTTCTAATGAGCTTCTTTGGCAAGCTCCTAGACTTCTCAATCAGTTTCGGCAGAACTTCCGATGAATATCCGAACTTCTGACAAACTCCCAACGAAGTCCCGATCTTGACTCCGACACAATACCTACTTTATGTCTTACTGTTATCGTAGTTAATCATGGATACTTTTCTTAACATATAGATTAGTTCAAACAATCTACAATTGATTTCATCATTAAAATCTGAGATTCAACAATCTCCCCATTTTTTATGATAATAATTAATTGATGATGGAGTTAACCTTAACTCCCCCTGTGTATTTGCCCTACTTGAGAAAAGACATTCTTGTATTCATGGCCTTTGAATTTAAGTATCAAACTGATAAGTTTAGTTCATTTAAACTTATCAACATGCACATCATGATTCTTATCATGATTTACCATTCTCAAAATATGATGCCATATATTTATTAACAAAAATAATATCAAGGTATGACATTCATTTTCAAGTTTAAGATAAATCATCATTTTTATATATGATACGAATTTCAAATATGACAATAATTTATCATTCTGAGGTAAGATATCAATTGTAAAATAGCAAGTTAAGCTCATAATATCTTATCATAATGAAAGACATTTATTAAGTATTCATGAAATATTTCAAGTATCTACAATGCATATGAAATACATTTTGATATGTTTCAAGCATTTGCGATATATTTGACGATTCCAATTATATTTCAAGCATTCGTATAACATTAAAGAGAGATTCTATCAACTTCTCCCCCTTTGTCATCAAAGCTTTGCATGAAGAAGGAAAGTAAGGAGGGAATCCATTAAGAATAAAATTTGTGAAATGATTTGAATCAAGTCAAAAATTATAAATGAGTTTTATTAAATCATGCTTCAATTTTAACAAAAAGAAGGGATTCATGAAAAGGATTGATATTTATGTGAAATCAAATCCCCATTCTTACAAGTGATCATCTCATACTAAAAATTCATAAATATTCTTCTTAATGAGAAGAGTAAGGACAAATTTATGCAAAAGATGCATCATATGAAAAATAAAAGAAATTCTATGAATAAACCTTCATAAATCAAATCCATTTCTTATTAAACCTTCATAAAAATTCATTAAACCTTTATAAACCTTCATAAAAATTCATAAGAGTGAAATCCGTGAGAGATGCATTTGTCAATGAATTTCATGTATCAAACATCATTAAGTTTTTATGAAATAAATTTAATACTTAGTAGATTCATATTCCGGATTTCATGAAAGCCTTATATATGAAATAATTTTAAGAAAGCTTTAAAGAATCGAGAAAGTCCGGAAAAGATATACATCAAATTCATGCATTCGGATAATTTAACATTCCTAACTCTCTTCTAGTAAAATCAAATTGTTCTTCACTTAAAGATTTTGTAAATATATCAACTAATTAATGTTTCGTATCAATATAATGTGATTATTGACTTGATCTCATATAATGTGATCATGATTATTGACTTGATCTCATATAATGTGATACTTAATGTCAATATGTTTAGTTCTACAATGTTGAATAGAATTTTTTGTTAAACATATTGCTCTTGTGTTATCACATTTTATGAGAATATTTTTAAGATACATTCTATAATCTTCCAACGTATTTTTCATCCATACAACTTGTGCATCGTTGAATCTTGGATTTTGATGATGAAACTAATTGATTGTGTTTAGATGTTTAACTGCATTTTGAGTGATGCAGGTCTACTTGATTATGATTAGACAGTTGACACAGAAGGAATTGATATTACATCGAAGGAGATCACGTCAGGATATTGGACGATGTGTTGAAGAATCGGACGAAGCGCCAACTAATGATGTGCCGGACAACAAAATGTCAATTTGCGTTGTAATAATTGTCTAGATCGGAGTAGAGTTTTGGCTTATGTGTGCAAAATTAACTACGATAATGATGAAGACATAAAGTGAAACAAAGTGTCGGAGTCAAGCATGAAGGATTCGTTGGGAGTTCGAGAGTTCGACGGAAGTCCGAAGGTTCGTAGGGAATGCTGTCGGAACTAGCCAAGAATGAGTAGGGAGCTTGCCGAAGGGTTTTCGGAAGCTCACCGGAATGTTCTCGGAAGTTCGTGGAGCTTGCCGAGAAAGATCGGAGCTTGCCGAAGAAGCTCGTCGAAACTTGCTAAGATCAAATCGTGAAGTCTAGGAGCTTGTCGGGAGTCCATAGAATGGTTTCTGAGAGTTTGTCGGAAGACCATCGGAAGTTCGTCGGAAGCTCGCCGGAAGAAGTCTTGACTTGCGGACTTTGTAATAGCTTAGGAAATGTCTTTAAATTCGTAGTTAGCATGTTAATTACGGTTAGGATTATGTGTTAATCCTATAACCCAAGTAGGGGCCAATTAGGCCCGACATCGGATTGGTTTGGACCAAGTTTGGAGCCCAAACAATGAGCTGAAATAGTTTAGGCGGTGGCACCGCCTAGAACCCGAAGGGTCAGGCGGTGGTACCGTCGTACTGGGCAGTGGCACTGCCCAGTACCCGGAAGGTCAAGCGGTGGCACCACCCAGAACCCGAGAGTTCCGACGGTGGCACCACCCAAGTCCCGAGAAGACAGGCGGTGGCATCGCTGCCTCGGGCGGTGACACCGCCAGTACACTATCAGTGTCAGACACTGACAGGAGGTGGCATCGCCACTAACAGGCGATTGCACCGCCAGATTCGGGAACCTACGAGAATTTAAAATTTGGAGTCCAAATTTGAATCCTCTTGGGGTCTATAAATACCCCTCAATTGTCAGCAGAGAATACAACCTTTTGAGAAGTTAGAAATTAAGAAAAAGCTTTAGCCAAGTCCTTAGCAAAGTCTTGTTTTCAATAGCTTAAGTGTTCACCTCCCTCTTTCTCTTTGAAAAATTTGTAAGAGTGTGAACCTCATATAAAAAGGTTATAAGAGGGGTATTTGTCCTTCCCCTTCAAAGTGATTTGCTAGTGGAAGTTGGGAGCCTCATCGAAGAAGGCTTCACAAGTGGATGTAGGTTATTTGACCGAACCACTTTAAATTGGTGTGTTCCTTGAATGTGTGAGTGTTTACCTTTCTGAAACCGTTATTTACATAGCAGCAAGTTTTCGATTTTCATCTTCTCACTTTACTCGATCTGCTTTCACCAAGTCATTCATTGTCGAATCGAAATCTCTATGCATTTACAAAATCGAGATTAAACTTATGAGTTTTAATCCGCTGCACTAATTCACCCCCCCTCTTAGTGCCGCTCCGGTCCTAACACGCACAACATGCACTAGCCGCTATCTATTCGGCTTCAGTCGTAGATAGTGCAATCGAGTTTTGTTTCTTGGAAGACCAAGAGACAAGTGCATACCCTAAGAATTGACAAATTCCAGATGTGCTTTTTCTATCTATTCTATATACAGCAAAATCTGCATTAACATAGGCAATTAATTCAAAGTTCTTAGATTTTGTATACCACAATCCTAGATTAGTGGTTCCTTTAAGATATCTAAGAATTCTTTTAATAGCTTTAAGATGAGATATTTTAGGATTAGATTGAAATCTAGCACAAAGTCTTACACTAAACATGATGTCCGGTCTAGATGCGATGAGGTATAATAAACTACCTATCATACCCATATAAGCTTTTTGATCAAAGCTTTCTTCACTTTGATCAATGTTTAACTTAATGGAGGTACTCATCGGAGTGTTGATAGCCTTTGAACTATCCATTTTAAAAGTTTTTAGTAAGGTTAAAGCAGATTTTGTTTGACTAAGAAAAATACAATCACTAAGTTATTTAATTTGTAAGCCTAAAAAGAAAGTTAATTTATCCATTAAACTTATTTCAAACTCTTGGTTCATACTTTTGACAAATGATTCGCATGAAAATTCATTCGTAGAATCAAAAATAATATCATCAACATAAATTTGATTAATAAAAAAATTATTTTTAATTTTTTTAATAAATAGTGTGGTATCGATGTTGCCTTTTGAATAAGAAATGAGCTAAGCCTCTCATACCAAGCCATTGGAGCTTGTTTCAATCCATAGAGAGCTTTAGTCAATTTAAACACATGATTAGGGAAATTATCATTCTCAAATCCGGGAGGTTGTTCAACATATACTTCTTTAGAAATAAAGTCATTAAGAAAAGCACTTTTAACATCCATTTGAAATAATTTAAAATTATTGCTACTAGCATAGGCAAGGAGCATCCTTATGGCTTCTAATGTGTCATAGGAGCGAATGTTTCTTCATAATCGATACAAACTTCTTGGTTGAAACCCTTGGCCACTAATCTAGTCTTATTTCTAAGCACGATACCAAATTCATCTTGCTTGTTTCTAAAGATCCATTTAGTATTAATAACTAAATAGTCATTTGGCCTCGGAACAAGCTTCCACACCTCATTTCTCTCAAATTGGTTCAATTCTTCTTGCTTTGTGATAACCAATGAATTATCTTTCATGGCCTCGTCAATGTATTTAGGTTCAATTTAAGAAAGAAAAGCAGCATTGGCACAAAAATTTTTAAGAGAAGAATAAGTTTGAACCCCTTTTGATGTGTCTCCTATGATTAGCTCCTTAGGATGAACATCTACAAATTTCCATTCCTTGGGTAAGGATGTTTCGGAAGAAGATATATCCAAGTTGCTAGTTGGAGGAGAGGGTTCATTTAAATTTAAAGTATCAAAATTAATATCATCATAGAAATAGAAGAATATCCAAGAAGAATATCTTCATCGGATTTTACATCAAACTTTCCTAAGACATCTTTTTCATTCAATATAAAATATTTATAACCGAAAACTTTAAAATATGAAATGTTGGATTTTTTGTTATTCCACAATTCATCAGGAGTTTTGGAAAGTAATGGTCTTACAAGAACCTTATTCATGACATAGCATGTCATATTAACAACTTCGGCCCAAAAATATTTGGGTAGACTATGTTCGTTCAACATGGTTCTTGTCATTTCTTGTAAGTTTCTATTTTTTCTTTCTACTACTCTATTTTGTTGAGGATTTTTCAGAGTAGAGAAATTATGGTTGTATCCATTAAATTCATAAAAGTTTTGGAAATCACGATTTTAAAATTCGCCTTCGTGATCATTTCGAATTGATGAAATCATAAAGCCTTTTTTGTTTTAAACAAGCTTACAAAACTTGGAAATATACTGAAAGAAATCACTTTTGTGTGCCAAGAAGTATATCCAAGTGTATCTACTATAATCATCTATAATGACAATGGCGTATTTGCTACCTCCTAGGCTTGATGTATCTATTGGTCCAAACAAATCAATATTGATCAATTGCAATGGTCTAGAAGTGTTTATTTGATTCTTTGGTTTGAAACTACCTTTTATTTGTTTTCCAAGTTGACATGCATCACACACAATGTCTTTGACAAACTTAATGTTAGGAATATCTCTTACAAGTTCTTTGGATGAGATTTGAGAGATTAGTTTCATGCTAGCATGACCTAATCTCCTATGTCAAAGCCAAGCATCATCATTCAAAACCGAAAAACACATTTCATTACAAAGATCATCAATGTTGATAGTGTATGCATTATTTTATTTTAGAGAAATCATAAATGTGTTTTTGTATGGTTTTTCAATAATACAAGCATTGAATTTAAATTTAATGATGTATCCTTTATCACATAATTGACTAATGTTCAAAAGATTATGCTTTAAGCCATCAACCAACAATACATCTTCAATCAAAAAGTCGGATTTGTTACCTATGGTTCATTTGTTAATGATTTTACCCTTGTTATTGTTTCCGAAGGTGACATACCCTTTGTCTAGGCTAGTGAGCTTAGAGAATTGAGATGAATCTCCAATCATGTGCCTTAAGCATCCACTATCAAGGTACTATCTCTTGCTCCTAGCTTGTTATGGTAAATATTTCTACAAAAATGATGATTTTTAGGTACCTTTTTGACCGTGGGTGCCTAAAAAATCGATTGACTTAACTTCGCATTTTGCATGGAGTTCTTTACGGTTCCTTTAGGAACCCAAATCAAGTTTTGTGGACTATATCTCTTAAGTGGACATTTATATGCCAACATGTCTAAGTTTGCAACAATAGTTGCATTTTGTGTGGGGTGATACATGCGAGGTAGGGTCTTTAACAAAGGTGGTGGGATTTTTGTGAGAGCTACTCGCAAATATGATTCCGCCTCTTCTATAAACTTGACCCTTATTAGCAAGGATCATGTTCAAGGACTTGCTACCTACCTCAAACTTTTCTAAGGTTTCTTTAAGTAGCAAGTTTTCCTTTTTCAATGTTTCTAATTCATTACATTTTGTGCAAGGAGCTAAACTATTATACTCAATTTTTAGTCTATCAAAATATCTAACAAGAGAAGCATGCTCCCTTTTAACACTTTATATTTTTTACTAACTAATTTACATTCATTAAATAAATCATGAAAAGCACTTAAAAGCTCATCAAAAGATAAATTTGCATCTAATGAATTGCTTACCTCATCTCCAATAGCCATTTGTGCATAGTGAGTAACTTGCTCGGTGTTGGTTGGCCCCTCTTCTTTGGATGCACTTGAATCATCCCAAGTTGCTTTAAGAGCCTTCTTCTTCTTTGGTTGCTTCTTCTTTGCTTGGAGATATTCGCTTTTGAAATGTCCGGGCTTCTTGCATTTGTAGCATATAACTTATTCTTTTTTGGGTTCAATTTTATTTTTAGAGTTATTTTTAAATTTATTTTTTTTTTATAAATTTTTAAAATTTTCTTGTCAATAGTGCTAAGTCATCATCATAGTCCTCATCACTTGAATTTTCTTTCAAGTGGTCTTATTGAATTCTTAATATCATATCCTTCCTATTCTTTGGAAGGTTATTCTCAAGCTCTTATGTTATGATTCTAGCTAGGAGAGTCCTAATTGAGAGGGGCATTCATGTAAAACCTACCTAAGTCGACCCTTATTAAAAAGGTGAAAAGGCCGGCTAGGGTTAAGAGGTTGTTTCTTAGAGAAGAATTAGGAGTTGTAAAGGAATAGGAGTCTTGAGTAGGAGTCTTATTAGGAGTTGGTTGAAGTAAGAGTCTTGAGTAGGAGTCCTATTAGGAGTTAGGGTTTAGAAGTCCTATAAATTCTCATATATTTCTCCTCTTTTATTAAGCAATAAATGAATCTTTTCTACAGCCATTGAGTAGCAACTTGGAGGGAGGAACCCCTATAAAGTTCCAAGGAGGCCGATCCCCTAAATAGATCAGCCCCAAGCATAGAATCTACAAGGGTTCGATCACCTGGTATCAGAGCAGCATTCTTGGCATCTCGCTGCCCTTCCACAGCCATCCATCAACCCTCCATAGCCGCCCAAAGTAATTCCCACAATTGCTTAAAAGATCGTCGTCAAATTCTACCATCATCTCCACCATTGCAGATCATTCTTTGATCTCCCTGTGAATTGCAATAAGTTCTAGTTTCCTACCTTACTACTACTGCAATTTAGTTATCCTTATTTGAAAATCTAAAAAAAAAATTGTTCCTATATTGCTGCATAAACTTTTCATCGTAAAGTTTTCATCTCTACGACAAAAGATACATTGCAGAATTCCAACCGCATAGCACAGTTTGTTTGATCTTGCTACTATGTTTTTTCTTTCCAAATCTCTACAAAATTTTTATGACAGCTTTGACACTTCCTAACAGCAGATTTCCATTTAGTTTCGTCAAAAAATTATCAATATAAACTACTGATCTTTTACATCCAATCTACTACACTTGAAAATATGTGCTGCAGAAAATTACAGCCGCATATTGTTGCCTTAACCAATCTATTTGCTATCATTTTTAAATAAAATTTCTTATATACTTCATAGATCATCTTGGCTTTCATATGAGATTGATCTATTAAGAAATTCATCTCTAAAAATATTCTTATGTTGCTACAAATTTTCATCGCAAACCGTTGAAATTTTCATTGAGAATTCTGCTATCGCAACTTGCACCAATTTCATTGCTATTATACTACCAAAATTTTCTTGATTAAATTGGTCATCCTTACTGTCATATAAACTGAGATTTTGCTGTCAATTCCCTCCTCAAAACTCTTGGTTTTTGCTGAAAATTTCGTCGAGAAATCGTTGTTTCTTCGATGACAATTTTGTTCTTACAGGACAACACATACCTGTAGCAACTTCCATTGATTTCTATCAAACCTTTGCTGTCATATACCATAGATTTAAAACTATTTTTCCCTAACCTTCATCCACTACCAACGCAGCCCTAAAACTCCATCAAATCACACCAGCAAATTGTACCCAAAATAGCCACAAAACAAGCCTAAACCATAGCCTACATCCACCAATCCACCAACCCTTTCGACCATCACTTCTCTCAACCTATATATGCCTTTAACCTGATAATAAAAGAGAGATCCTAACATCACAGATTTAGAGACATATACTATAGCATTTGAGGAAGCAATCAATGCTAAATTTGAAGCCTTTGAGGCGCGAATGGAGGATAAGATTTAGACTCTCTTTACCGAACTCAATTTGGGATGACCACCAAGTCCGAAGAAATCACATCAAGGAGAGAGCTCTAACCAATCTCACCAAGCCCGAAGGGATAACTTCCAAGAGAGGGGAGGCTCTATAACCGACCCCAACTATCCACGTATGATAGTGGACTTCCCTATATGGGAAGAAGGAGACCCGATTGGTTGGATCTCGCGCGCGGAGCGATATTATCGGTACCACAAAACTGTGGATGCATCTATGGTAAAAATTATAGCTATACATCTTGAAGGGAATGTCATATAGTAATTTGATTAGTTTGAATACACTCATGGCGATAATTTAAAGAAGGACTACTAATCCGCTTCGAACCAACCGATTACAAGAACATTGACGAACAACTAGAAAAAATCTGACAAACCTCCACCATTCAGGAGTACCATACTAGGTTTGAAAGGTTATATAATCAAACTCATGATTGGTCTAAAAAATAGCTATTGGGGACCTTCATTAAGGGCTTGAAACCAGAGATCCAGGGAGAAATTAAAGCGCGACAACTGTACACGCTTAAGGCAGCCATCTCTTTTGCACGACTTCAAGAGGAGCGTATGAACCGTGAAGCCTGGAGGACTAGGGTCGCTCCCCGACCAGCAATACTGAAGCCCTCAGCCCCCCCTACTATCAATTGAGTCCCTGCACCAAAAAGGTTGACAAGAGAATAACTTTAGGAGCGATCTGCGAAGGTGTTATGTTGGCATTGTGACGAGTCATGGAGCTGCGAGCATCGCTGTAGAAAAGGGAGACTTTTTATGATTGAACCAGTAAAAGAAGAGATCATTGAACATCCAAAAGAGAGCCTTAAACATGAAAAAGAAGATGTAAAAGAAGAGCCATAACCGACAGACATTATGGTACACGCGCTAGCCGGCTACTCAAACCCGCAAATGATGAAAGTTGGAGGCCTTCTTAAACAACAACCGATCACTATTCTTATCGACACGGGTAGCACTAATAACTTCCTAAACAGTAAGGTTGCAGCTCGGATGGTACTCCACATCGAAGGTTGCAGCAAGTCCGATGTAAAGGTCACCGACAGCAAAACCCTAAAGTGCAACCAAAGATGCCCGCGGGTG
>LVTN01004152.1:0-11176 GCA_001649415.1 Musa itinerans | reverse complement strand
TTTATCTTTTTTAAGGCATAACTAACAAGTATATATTTTTTATTTTTATTATAAATGTAGAGATAATACTTTGATATGATGCTACAACTCATCCATTTATCAACTTCTCGTATTTTCATAATTTATCGATTAATTTTTTTATATTGTGTGATATAGGCAATCAAATGGACAAGATATGTCACTATCAATGTTTGTTATATATGGATTTTCCTATTTGTAATTTCATATTCTATTTTTTGTAAAGTAGACATCTTGCATAGAATTAGAAAAAATATGTTCATACATATGAAAAAGAAGTATTTTTTTGGAAAATAGAAATGACACTTAAAAAAAAATCTCTTCACAAATATTCAATCTTTATTGTGATTTTCCAAAAAAAATTTGATCAATTAAAGAAAAAAGAGTTTTTGAGATATGAGAAAAAGAATCAATGGATGATTCCAACATTAAGTTGAGAAGGATCCAAACTTTCATCCGTCAAAAAAATAAAAATCAATCCTCAACCAATTGTCTCTTAATTAGTTTACTGATAAGTAGGGGTCACTTTTGTTCAACTATATCACTGTAATTGTTAAACGTACAAACTAAGAGGTACGACCAAATGTGACACAATCAATATTAGAAAAACATTAATCGTGGCATGTCAATTGAGTTTTTATACCCCACTTAGACACGTGAAGTTCAAAAGTCTTTTGACGTTTTGAGTAGTTTGATGAAGGGTAATATTGAAGCGAGCGAGTCTAAACTCTTGGAATTGTCACTATTTATGCACACCTTTCTCTCTCTTTCCTTTTTTTATTTTTCTTTATCTAAACTCTTGGGATTGTTACTATGTATGCGCACCTTTCTCTCTCTTTCCTTTTTTTTATTTTTCTTTATCTTTTTTAAGGCATAAATAACAAGTATATCTTTTTTATTTTTATTAGAAATGTATAAATAATACTTTGATATGATGCTACAACTCATCCATTTATAGACTTCTCGTATTTCCATAATTTATCGATTAATTTTTTTATATTATGTGACATAGGTAATCAATTGGACAAGATATATCACTATCAATGTTTCTTATATGTGGATTTTTCTATTTGTAATTTCATATTCAATTTTTTGTAAAGTAGACAACTTGCATATAATTAGAAAAAACATGTTCATACGTATAGAAAAGAAGTATTTTTTTAGATAATAGAAACGACACTTCAAAAAAAAATCTCTTCTCAAATATTCAATATTTAGAGTGACTTTCCAATGATTTTTAGATCAATTAAAGAAAAAAGAGTGATTGAGATATGAGAAAAGGAATCAATGGATGATTCTAATATTAAGTTGAGAAGGATCCAAACTCTCATTCGTAAAAAAAAAAAACAATCCATCCTCAACCAATTGTCTCTTAATTAGTTGACTGATAAGTAGGTGTCACTTTTGTTCAACTATATCACTGTAAGTGTTACAACGTACAAACTTTGAGGTACCACCAAAGGTGACACAATCAATATTAGAAAAACATTAATCGCGGCATGTCAATTGAGTTTTTATACCCCACTTGACACATCAAGTTAAAAAGTCTTGTGACGTGTTGGGTGGTTTGATGACGGGATAGAATGAAGCGAATCTAAACTCTTGGGATTGTTACTATGTATGCGCACCTTTCTCTCTCTTTCCTTTTTTTTATTTTTCTTTATCTTTTTTAAGGCATAACTAACAAGTATATCTTTTTTATTTTTATTAGAAATGTATAAATAATACTTTGATATGATGCTACAACTCATCCATTTATAGACTTCTCGTATTTCCATAATTTATCGATTAATTTTTTTATATTATGTGACATAGGTAATCAATTGGACAAGATATATCACTATCAATGTTTCTTATATGTGGATTTTTCTATTTGTAATTTCATATTCAATTTTTTGTAAAGTAGACAACTTGCATATAATTAGAAAAAACATGTTCATACGTATAGAAAAGAAGTATTTTTTTAGATAATAGAAACGACACTTCAAAAAAAAATCTCTTCTCAAATATTCAATATTTAGAGTGACTTTCCAATGATTTTTAGATCAATTAAAGAAAAAAGAGTGATTGAGATATGTGAAAAGGAATCCATGGATGATTCCAACATTAAGTTGAGAAGGATCCAAACTTTCATTCGTCAAAAAAATAAAAAATCCAACCTCAACCAATTGTCTCTCAAAGTCCCACCCAGCCATATGACACTCAAGTAACTCGTGACAAAGACCCCACATGATACTACTCTCACTACAGTCCCATTAGGTCCCCCACATTTACATAACAAGTGTTTTTAAGTATACGTGTCCTACTTTGATACCATCTATCATGAACTTAATTGATTTTGCGTAAGTTGTGTGGTACCCTTATGTGTCTATATGCAAAGGACTAGTCTCCCTGAAACCTCTTATGGTCTTAAGGATTTACAAAAGAAAAGACATATTAGAGAAATCATCTAACTCGGGATCTATAAGTAGTCATTTCAACAAATACTTGATAGACAATATAAATTATAAACATAGACTTTGCAAGCTCTGAACGATCCCGTGACAAAGGGTCCAAGGTGGTTTGCCATGATTAAAAGTCCCCACATGATACTACTACGAAACAAGATAACGAACAAGCCTTAGACACTACCTCAAAGGCCCATCCAACCGTATGACACTCGAGTAACTCCTAGGTGCTGTACTGACTAACACTCCACACTACTCTGCGGAACTAGAAAACTCCCAAAAATTACTACTTGGATGGCCTGTTTCTGGGCATTTTTGCCTTTATATGATGACTATACATAACCTGTATTTATAAGTTTGAAATGACTGTAAAATCCAACCAAACTAGGGTTGCTAAACCTACTATAAGTCATTTACATTTTGTGTAAAGTATGCACAAAACCAAAAGATACGGAGATACGTGAATATTACATCAAACATCCTGTTTATAGCTTTATTCGTGACATTATGTTATTGAAATATACATGTCATTCTGAATTGACTTTAGAGTGAAAAAGAGAGGAAGGTAGATGATAGTTTTGGACTTGCTCCAAATCCTTTGATTTAAGAAAAAAATTATGGCCTCACACCACTCATACATTTTATATAAAAAAAAAAAAACTATTATCATGATCCCATTATAATTCTTGATTTTTTTAAGAAAATAAAATAATATCAAGATGATTCAATATGTTTTATTTGGTCATCTATCGGTAAAATAAGCTTCTAGAATTGTATTATAAAATAATCTCCCTTCTTTATATATCAGGAACTTCCTTTCTTATAAGATGATAATTCTTACTATCTTTTCTTTTGTATATAGTTTTCTCTTAATCTATTGACAATTTTAAAAATAGGATCATGAATATGTATGATATTGTCATGTGGCAATTCTAATACGTCAATTGAACCCAAGTCTAAAATCACTGTCAATCCAAATGATTTGGGTAGGTCTTTTTTCTTTCCACAGCCAATGATGCTGGAATGAATCATGGATTGAGATATAAGAAGAGAATCAATTATAAATTTTAATGTAAGTCGAAGAGGGTTCCCTTCTTTAACTAATGGTCATTTCCTTCTTGACTAGTTAGTAGAAGTCACATTCGTCGAAGCTGCTGCCAGCAGCCATTGAGTAAACTCTCGAGAGGTGTGAGAGATTGGCGGAAGGCTTCCACTCGATATAGTACGTTGGGAAACGGTAGCATGCGAGTCAAAGTCAAGGAGAACTAAATCATTGGCACATAACGTGGTGACTGATTTGGAATGGCGAATGTTAATAGAAAAGTCTCGATCGGCAGCTTAATTTATCTTGGGTGCAGATTCCTTCACTCGTCTCATGCACGTTCACACGGTTGACGTACCTAATGTGCACAAAGTGTTTGCCTTTGGTTACTTTCGATAGTGGCTTAGTCTTGAGAAATCTAAGAGGCAGCATTATATGTGTGTGTATGGCCTCCTCCACAGTGCGGAAGCATTCTTTTATGGGATTGACGTGACGAATGGTTAAAGCTGGATGGCTGGTGGTGTGCAGATCTTCCAAGATAAGTCAGAGGACTTTGGCTTCGTTGTTCGGACTTGGGGGGCCAAGTGGGATGCTATAAAATTGGTCCATCATATTCAGATGTCATCCTCCTTCCTCGGAACCTCTCGCATCTCTTTAGCTTGGAAAGGGTCTTAACACTATTTTTCTTTACTAAAAGCCAAACACCTGACGCCATTATGGTCGTAGTTGCAATGAATACAAATCTATGAGAAACCAAACATTCGATCAATGGAAGGAAACCAACTCGAGTAACACTCTATACGCATAGCCTTCCCCTTTAGCATATGTGTTGCACTTAATTCTCACGTGTAAAAGGCAAACTACACCGTACAATCATAACCTAAACCACTTGTTCAAGTCCCCAAGGGAGCATTAAGCTTTTCTTTCTTTTCGTATTAGAGAAAGGTAAATGTTAAAGACGGGATTTAATCCCAAGATCTTACTAGCGACAGGTAAACTTTTTGTCCGCTAAACCTTTACCAATCAAAGGGAGCATTAAGCTTTTGTCTCTCCTCCACTTAGTTCCCAATGTATTAAGTATTGGAGCAAAAGCAATTTTAGGTTTTTTCCTTAAACAAGCCAGACAAAGCTTATTGAATTGAAAATAAGGATTCAAAGCCATGATTTCTAGCTGGGTTCTTGGATTATAGAAATCAATCAATGCCCTCGTTGAAGGTCTTGATTGGTATTAGTGACATGATGGCATCACAGAATCGAACTCCGTTAGTATTGTGTTGTTCCTATCAACCACAACCACTAACGTAATTTTTTAGCAACAAAGTGGATTGAACATATGGTAATCAAGTTCAATATGATTATATAAGTAGATGAGCGATGGTAATTAGGTATTCATATCTGGATACATATCATAATATCTCAGTTTAATCTCACATCAGAATTAGTCAAACACTTGAATTGACTTAAGAGCTTGATGTGTCTAATATATTTAATTTGGATGCAAGTCAAGGTTTTTTGTGCTAGTAACTCAAGAACAATAGGATCAGCTATTCTATTAAGTCAAGTCGGATTTGAGAAATAGTATAGAGCCAACATAGCATTGGATATGATGATGGTATGCCGTATAGTACCCTCTCTTTCAAAGATATCAAAGATATTCTTAGACATATTCCTAATATCTAGAGACATTATTGGAGTTCTAACTTTCTTCGACGTTATAATGTCCAAACACATTAACATTTCAAGAAGTCCAATTTCACCACAAAAATTGGAAGACTATTAAAAACTACAAAAATTGTCAATTAAAATTTGGTAAGACAAGATTTGTAATCTCTCAATAATATCATATATGTATATATAAGTCTCTATTTATTCACATATCTACATATACATATATCCAATTATTCGCTTTGAGTTACTAGAATATCCTGTCCTTTTATATACGAGAGAAGAGGACTTAAAATAAGTAATTATGATAATCCCTCTCAGCAAAGTTAGATCCAAATGAATTCTATCATAATTGAATTTTTTATGATAATCATAATTAAAATTTAATTATATCAATAAGATATATTACTTCATTTGATAGAATCAAGTAATCTAACAATAATGTCGAAACACTTTAACCAGATTACTCGTGAAAGACTACTAAAAGCAACAAAAAATATCTAACAAAAACTGCCATATAAAATAACAGCACGACGGTAGATAAAGTATTTGAAGAGATTAGAACGAATGCATACAAGATGGTTTTCATGAAGCCAAAGGCCATCAACAACGATACTTCTTCTTTCTTTATTGTGACGGCATTGCATGATGATTACATACAGCACTACCTGAAAGCAGCTTGTGACATCAAGATGCAATAATAAGCTCTTCAGCATACTTCTTTCTTCTTTATTATAATGTCATAAAGACAGCGGTAGGGATGACTGACTTGAACATCTTTATTAGAACGACGGAAGATGCAAGTTTTTGAACTGATTAGAACAAATACATACATGATAGTACTCGTGAAGTGCTGAAACCTCCCCTGTTTTCTTCACATGCAGTGTCTGTTCCTGTTGATGTTTCTAATTGATGTCGCCGATCCTAAGTGAGATCCTTCTCTGTGGGTTTATGATAAATTCCACTCTCAGGCGGAGGACCCATCTCGTTCAATCCTTCTCCGTCGTCTTCCTTCACTGGTTTTATGTGTTTCATGACCTTGTTCTGAGATCTAAGCACTTGGACTCTGTCCATCTTTACATATATACAGTCTCCTCCTTTTCTTATTAGTGCCAATTCTGCTATACATTTTTACTATTTATCTATATCTCCACCCAAAATCTGGCATTAAAATCTAAAAGACTGCTAAAAAAGATTTAATCTTTCACCGTAGAAAGAAAGAAAGCTTCCATGGCTTCTCCCAATGGAACTTCTTCTGGGTCCAGCCTGCTGCAGAACTCAGCCTCCGAGGAGGATCTGCAGGCAGTGATGGACCAGAAGAAGCAAAAGAGAATGAGATCCAACCACGAGCCCGCGAGGCGGTCAAGGATGCCCAAGCAGAAGCGTTTGGATGATCTCGCGGCACTGATATGCCAGCTGAGGAAGGAGAACAGCCAGATCTTGACATCCTTGAGTCTCACCACACAGCACTTTTTTTGCCGTGGAGACTGAGAACTCTGTCCTGAGGACTCAGATGCTGGAGCTCAGCAGCAGGCTGCAGTCTCTCAATGAGATCCTCCACTGCTTGAACGGAAGCAACACCATCAGCAATGGCCTCTTCTGTGATAGCAATCAGATCAATAACAGCTCCATCACTATGGAACCTCATGTGCACCCATGATTCAGCTGACAGTCGGCTTTAACAGTCGGTAGCTCATTTTTAGATGTAATAAGTGAGATGTGATAGTTATAAAAAATAATGAGAAAACTACACTAACGGGGCAAAAAACTGTAACAGCAATGTGATTAAAAAGGGAGAAAATGATAAAAAAATAAGAAAAAAAAAGGAAAAAAGATAATGACAATGCAAAGATTGTTCTCAATCATTAAGATAGTGTTCTTATTTCAAGTTAGATCAGATTTATAATGAATTCTTGCTGTGATTACTTGAGGAGATTTTGGATATTATGCACAGTGATATAATCCTTGTATCCTAATTATTTTGTTGTGATTGTTGCTTAGATTTTGGACAAGAGACTCTGATATTTATACATTTATTATTTTATATTAAATTTTCTCTAGCTTATCCTGCAGTTTTTACCCTTCATGTTGGAGGGGTTTTCCATATAAATCTTGTTGTCATATTTGGTTGTGATTCTATTTAATTTCTATGTGTGTTATAGCCTACTTGCATTTGTTTATATACAAAACTTCCTCTTTTTATCATATCAACTAGTATCATAGTAAGGTTTTTTGTGATTTAATTTTTATATTCGAACATGGAGGCCGGTAATGTTTCTCGCATGATTAGCTTAAATGAAAATAATTGGATGATATAAAAACCAAGAATAGAAAATCTTTTGTATTGTAAAGATTTATATAGTCATTTGCAAGGGGATAGTGCAAAACCCACAACTATAATATATGATGAGTGAAAAAGGTTAGATTGAAAAACAGTCGGATTTATTCAAAAGTGGCTTGATGATAGTGTCTTTCACTATGTTTCTTTTGAAATTTCTACATATTCTCTTTGGAAAAAGTTGGAAGGTGTCTATGAAAGAAAAATAACTGATAATAAAGCTTTCTTGATTAGAAAACTTGTGAACCTCAAATATAAATAGAGTACTTCTATTGTTGAGCATTTGAATGAAATGCAGAGTATCGCTAACCGGTTATCTTCTATGAAAATATCTCTTGATAATAAGTTACAAGCATTGTTACTTCTCAATTCATTGCTAGAAAGTTAAGAGACATTAATGGTTTCCCTCGATAATTCTGTGCTAGATGGTGTTATCATCATCGGTTATTTAGGAATATCTCAGATTGATTCACAAGCACTTATCTCAGAGAATAGAGGAATGTCAAAGCCTAAGAATAGAAGCAGTTCACACATAGATAGAAGCAAGTCAAGATCAAGAAATGATATTGTTTGCTATAACTATGGTGAGAAATAACACTACAAGAATCAATGTAAGCAACCTAAGAAGAGCAAGAAAAAGGGAAAAAAATTAGAGTCTACAGAGCCAAAAGATAATATGACAACTATAGTGTAAGGCGGTGACTATTTGATTTTGTCTTATTTTGATAATATTTTTTTCTTGTATGTGTCAGAATCTTGAGTGGGTGATTGACATAGATGCTTCTTATTATGCTACATCATGGAGGGAGTTTTTTGCTACCTACAGGTCTGAAAATTTTAGTGTTGTTATGATGGGCAATTATGGCACGACAAACATCATTGACATATGTGATATTCACATAAAGACCTCTTGAATCTCGGATTTTGATTATGAAATTAATTAATATATTTATGATCTAATAAGAGTTTTAAGTAACATAGGGCTCACTTCAATCAGAAAAGGCAAATTGATTAAAGCAGGAGGAATCAGACGTTGGGCCGGAGCAAACATATTAGAAGATTAGACGTCGGACTGAAGGAATGGTTGACATATCGGCAGAAGGCTTCGGGCCGTGAATTCAGACATCAGGCCAAGAAGATCGGATATTGCGTCAAGAAGATCATATGTTGCGAGAAGACAATATGCCGATTGGGTAATACACCAAAGGAGAGAACGATACACCGAAGGATTGGATGAAGCGTCGGATGAACCACTGATATGCCAGACAACAAAGAGTCGCTTGTAATCGATTATGTATAGATCGAGTTAGTTTAGAGTCTAATTAAGTCGGTTTAGAATATAATTAAGCCAACTCAATTAGAGGTTAACTAGGCCCAAAATAAGGCTGTTTTGGGCCAAGAGAAAGGTCGAAAATCTCAAACTTACGCTAGTGGCAGCTCCTGTTAACTTTTCCTTTAGTTGCTCCTTTAATTACTTAGGTTTAGTTAACACAAGGATTGCTAGATAGCAAACATGCATGAAAAAACCTTATGTGTCAAAACAAACATATGTGGCACCATCCGCACCATCCTTAAGTTAGCTAATGACATATATCCTTCATTTTTTTAAAAAAACTTAATATGAATCTTTCATAAATCATATATTATTTATTCGTATTCAATAGTTCGTTTTGTTTTATATATCTCATCACGATGGATCAGAAAAAGCAAAGGAGAATGAAATCGAACCGCGAGTCCACGATGCGGTCAAGGATGCGCAAGCAGAAGCGTTTGAATGATCTCGCGGCACAGATATGCCAGCTGAGGAAGGAGAACAGCCAGATCTCGACATCCTTGAGTCTCACCACACAGCACTTTTTTTCCGTGGGAGACTGAGAACTCTGTCCTGAGGACTCAGATGATGGAGCTCAGCAGCAGGCTGCAGTCTCTCAATGAGATCCTCCACTGCTTGAACGGAAGCAACACCATCAGCAATGGTCTCTTCTGTGACAGCTCCATCACTCCATGGAACCTCATGTGCATGAATCAGCAGCCCATCATGGCCTTAGCAAACATATTTCAGTACTGACAGATCTGTATCTGTTGGTGCTCGCCAATGAATTGGTGTATATTAGCTTTTAGAACTTGTTGGACACGAAGGCAAAGAGTTGGGAGTGTCTTGAGACCTTCGGTCACAGGTTTTGGTTTGTATATGGTATATTACCTGCATATGCATCCAGAACTACTGTTGTAATATACTTATTATAATAGATCAAAAGCCTATGTTCTTGACAAGTGCTCTCTCTCTCTGCACACACATTATTTGGATGATCAATAATTACATTAGAATATCTGGTTTGATTCATCAAACTAAGGCAACTTGTCAATGTTTTGTTTGGAGGATTGAAGAGATGTGACGACTGAACAGCGACATGTACATGTAGGGCTATAGGAAAATAATTTGAATGGTTAGGTGGTTTGAACCATAACATATAGTCCAAAGAGAGAATAGACATCTTAATCATTGAATTCCAAGAAAGTTACATTGCATTCCCACCATGCATATATTACTAGCTTAATCATTGTAGCTGATGTCTGCCTTTTCCCTTTTTCTCTTTGGATTTTGCTGGCTGGCCACTCTGATAATTGCCCAATGAGAAAAGAAATTGAACATGGTGAGGTGGTGTGGTTTCTTTTAAGTTGTTGATGTTGCAGACAAGTTTCTCAGCTGGAATCTGCTGAAGTAAGCCATTATGTAAGCAGACTGCACACACCTCAATGGAATCCAGAAGTGTATTCACACTTGTGCTCAGATGGAGGCTGGAGAACTAAATGCTTCTGATGGACTACATTCAATTTCTTGATGTTTGTGAGCTCTAATCTTTGACACTGATGTGTTGAACAATTTATGACAACTTCTTGTTCCTCAATATCTGGACAACATTGATTGTTTCTGGACAAGAAACAAATAATTGATGCTGCAAATTAAGTTTCACTGCCTTCAGAAATAGTAGCAATAGGAAGGGTGGCAACCTGGACAAATTCAACTATGAACATATCAATTTGATTTCCAGGGAGAAGTAGAAAATCCAAATGGCAGATGGATTCAAGATATGAGACTGGCAGGTAGATGATTTATTTCTTAATCTATGGAATTAGCTAATTACCCTCATAATCTATTTTCATTAAGCATAGAAATGACAGTAGAAACATACACAAGAAAGGCATTGATTTTGTGCTACGAATATATTTATCAGTGGTTGAGTTTAGGTGTTGCTTCAAATATGATATAATATTAATAGACCGACCATATACAAATGCTTTGAATGATGAAAACACCTGTCATGATCTCTATATTAAGATCTAAATTCATGTTCAGAAATACTTGCAGAATTCTTTATTTCAGGTTGATGGCAATGGGAAGGACAGCCATTTATGAATGTAGTTTTAGGCAAAGCTATAGAAATGATACCTTTATCATGATCACTGTGGCTGAGAGAATCAATCCATCATAAACTTCCTTCAGTGAGCAGCATCACTTGTTGGTGATTCATCTCCAATTTCCATAGCTTCAAAATGACCATAGATGGACAAGCCCCAGTAAGCTAAACAAATACATGAAACATAAATAGAACAGCATAGACAATTGGAGTTGTTTTTGCTGATAGCATAACATCATAATACATA
>LVTN01004146.1:0-13448 GCA_001649415.1 Musa itinerans | reverse complement strand
GAACTTTGGTTATAGAGGAATCTATTCATGTAGTTTCTAATGAGCTTCTCGAATTTAAGAAAAATGATTTTGATGATAATCTTAATTTTAATGTTTTAAATTTGAATAAAAATTATCCTCCCTAAAGCAACTTGGATGCATCTTCTTCCAAAGAATCTTTACCTAAAGATTGGTGTTAGGATCAAGAGCAGCACTAAGAGAATAAAATAAAAAAAAAAAGGGGGGGGGGGGGGGGGTGAATTAATGTAGCAGAAAATTCTTCGGTTTCATAAAATATTTCGTATGTTCAATGAAAACCGATTTAGAAAGATAGCAACTTGAAACATATGAGAGCGTAAGCGTTGTGAAAGCAAGATGAGGAGGAGAAGCAATTTGCTATGAAATGATTTGCAGTTAAAGTAAATAGCTCAAAACGAAATACAAACCAAAATTTAGAGTGGTTCGGTCAATGTGACCAACATCCACTTTCGGATTCCTCCATCATCGAGGTCACTGGCGTCCACTAAACGCCTTCCTTCAATAGGTGAAGACCAACCACCTTTTATAGTTGTTTCTCCTTTTGTCGGGTTTAGGACAGAACCCTTACAAGCCTTATTCCTCTTTCTTGAATGATTATAAAGCTAAGAGAGGGAGGAGGAAAACTCTAGCACTTTTACACCTCAAAGATTCAAGATTATAATCACACTTCAATGCCCTTTCATGCAGAAAAGGGTGGGGTATTTATAGCCCCCAATGGCTTCAAAAACGGAGCCAAAAAGTATCTTATCCTGGTTTTCTGGGGTACTAGCGATACCATCGCCATTACTGGACGGTACTACCGCCTATAGTCTGACACTGGGTGGTACTACCGCTTAGTCTGGGCGGTACCACCGCCTAACAGGAGTGGTACCACCGCTAGCAGCATTAACTACCAACGGTACCACCGCTAACAGCATTAACTGCCAGCGGTACCACCGCCCAGAATTCCTGGGGTGCTTCTTTCCAAGCGGTGCCATCGTCGGCCAGGAATTCAACATCCTGGTTGGGCCTTGAATCCGGTCCAAACCAGCCTAACTCCAAGCCCAGTTGGCCCATAACAAAGTTTATGGGATTACCTCCCAAATCAACTCTAATTGTCATTCTAACTACGATTAAGGCAAGCATGGTCCGGTACGTCAATTTTTCACTCGGCGATCCTCCGATGAACTTCTCGGCGAGTCTTTCGGCGAGCTTCTAATGAACTCCCGACCAACTCTCAGCTAGTCTTCCGGTGTGCTTCCGGCGATCTCTCGATGAGCTTTCGACGAGTCTTCCAACGTGCTTCCGACGATCTCTCGACAAGCTTTTAGCGAGTCTTCCAACGTGCTTCTGGTGATCTTACGATGAACTCTCGGCAAGCTCCCAGTATATTGTTCGAGTCTTTGACTCCGGCCCATCATCTATTTTACGGCTTATTGCTATCGTAGTTAATCCTGCACACTTATCTCAACACATAGATTAGATCAAATAATTTACCAATGGATTTCATCGTCAGAATCCGAGATTCAACAATTGGAAGTATGTAGATGCTCATCGTAAGGAGCTAATCATTGGAGATAAATCAAAAGGTATTCAAACTCATTTTTCATTTAAGATTTTTTATGCTAATGTAGCATTCTTATCTCAAATTGAACCAAAATGTATTGATGAAGCCCTGAAAGATAATTCATGGGTCTTTTCAATGCATGAGGAATTAAATCAATTTGAGAGACTTCAGAAACAAGCAAGATGAACTTGGTATCGTGGTTGGAAATAAAGCTAGATTAGTGGCCAACGGTTTCTGTTAGGATCGGGGTCAGCACTAAGAGGGGGGGTGAATTAGTGTAGCGGTAAAAATTACGTCGGTTCAAAAAATCTTCATATGATAAAATCAGTTTCGTAAAGATGTTAACTTGAAATTGTATGGAAACATAGTGAAAGAGGAATTCAGTTTGCAGTAAGTTAAATAGCAAGAAGTAAACGCAAACTAGATTTTAGAGTGGTTCGGTCATCGTGACCTACATCCACTTCGCCGATTCCTCCTCCGTCGAGGCCACTAGCATCCACTATCAATCTTCCTTTAATAGGTGAAGATTAACCTCCTTATTACACCTCTCTTCTCTTTTTCACAGGTTTAGGAGTCAACCTTTACAAGCACAAGCACTCACTACTCTCTTACAGAATTCTAACACTTAGACTAAAGGAGGATTCTCATAAGAGATTTCTATAGCATTTTTCAACTTTTAAACTCTCTATGCTTGTGTCTTTTAACTAGGGATGAGAGGGGTATTTATAGGCTTCAAGTTGATTCAAACTAGGAGCATAAAAACATCTCATCTTGGGTTTCCCAAGCACGGGTGGTACCACTGCCTGCGCTGGGCGGTACCACCGCTAGTGTTAGTTTAACACTAACACTGTGCTAGGCAGTACCACCGCCCAGACTGCTAGGGGTGGTACAATCGCCCAAACTGGTGGTACCACCGCCTGACAAAGTCTCGAAGACTGTGCCACGACGGTGCCACTTTTTGAGACACTGTTTGGGCCTCTCATTGAGCCCAACATAGTACTTACATGGGCCCAACTAGCCCCTAATTGGGTTGGCCCAAATTCAAATCCAATTACGTACTAACTACGATTCCTAAGACATATTCTAAGCTAAAAAAGTCCCTATATCTTGGTTTCTTCCGATGAGCTTCCGGTGAACTTCCGATGATCTCTCGGCAATGTTCTAGCAGACTCTCGGTAAGCTCTTGGACTTCACAACAATCTTCTTAGCGAGTTCCGACAAGCTTCTTTGGCAAGCTCTTGGACTTCTCGGCAGAGCTTCCGATGAATGTCTGAACTTTCGACGAACTCTCAAACTCCCAATGAAATCGCGTCCTTGACTCCAGGACTTCATTTTGCTTTATGCCTTACTATCGTAGTTAATCCTACACATGTGAAAATACACTTCGATCTAAATAATTAATACTAAGCATTAATCATGTTGTCCGGCATGTCATTGGTCCCTCGACACTTCGTCCGATTCTTCGGCGCATCGTTCTCTCTTACGACCTATTACCCAATCGGCCAGTTGACTCCGCAACTCCGATATCCTTGGCACAATATCCACTCTTCTTGGCCCGATGCCCGAATCCATGGCCTAAAGCCTTTTGTCGATACGTCAACCGATCCTCCGGCTCAACGTCCAATCTTCTGACATGTTTTCCTCTAGCACAACATGATTTTTCCTGCTTTAATTGTCTCATCCTAATTTAAGCATCGTGCGTCACTCAAAACGCAGATTAAAACATAAACACTTATCAATTGGTTTCATCATCAAAATCCGAGATTCAACAATCTCCCCCTTTTTGATGATGACAACCAATCGATGACGGAGTTAATCTTAACTCCCGAAGTTTAAACAAACTCCCCCTATCAATATGGCATATTGATAGAAACTCTTGGATTCAAAAATCCAAGTAATATGTCATAATCAAATCATGCATAACATCAATATACTTCTCCCCCTTTGTCATCAACAAAAAGGAGAAGTTCAATCCTCATATGTTTAAGACATAATTTCAACACATTGCATAATTAACATAATCTCCAATTTTATCATCATGCAATTTTGCTATCATTATAGATATGCAAGGTAGTAAGATAGTAAATTCTACAACATACAAGCTAGCAAATTTTACAACATTTTAGAACAGCAAGCTAGCAGTTTTGAGATGTTCAAGAAAGCAACTCTTACTTCTTGAAATATGCAAATTTGTCAATTTTACTAGATGTGTAAGTTAGCATATTTGGCTTCTTGAGATAGGCAAGATAGCACTTCTTTCTCCATGCAATTTGCAAGCTAGCAAATTTTTGCTTCTTCTTGACTTGTGCAAGCTAGCTATCTCTCCCTTTGTCATTGTCAAAAAGAAGGGAAGAATATAATGTTGTAATTCTTTTCCCTTTACAACAATTTCAAATCATGACAAAGGTAAAGTATTAATCCTTTTTCAATATGTTTGTGTATCATCCTAGTTTTAAATTAAAACATGCACAACTTTATATATCATTCTTACTCTATGCATGATACTAAAAATAAATCAATCATCATATCATACATGATACTCATAAGCTAGCAAATTTATATCATTTTAGAGCATCAAAACAATATCATGAGTATTTCATACATTCATATTATCAATGTTTCAATCATTATTTCAATCATCAAAAATGAAAGATCAAGTCTAAAATTTGAGAAATCAAGAGAAACCATGATTCATTTTAACAAATCTCCTCTTAAATAATTAACGAAAAGAACTCTTAAGAGATCATGATATAGATAAAATTCATTTAATCTTGTAGGAGAACAAGACCTCAATTCATGCATATAAAATCTTATGATTCACATAGAAAATCTTTTTTTTAGTAAAATACCAAGAAAAATTGTAGGAGTACAAAGAAGAGATCTTGATTAAAAAAAATATCTCAAGTAATTCGAATAAACCAAGATCATGATTTTGATAAAACTTATTCAAATTCAGATCATCAAAATTATCAACATCTTTTCAAGAAAATTCAATGAAGACAACATAAATAGATTCTCATGAGAACTCAATTCATACATAATGTCTTAATTTTTCATCAATATCATAAGACATGATTTATTTCAACAAATCACTTCTTTTATAAGTGGATAAAAGAAATATAGGAGATCTTGATTGGTGCATAAGAAATCTCAAGTTATAAATTTCGAAAAATCAAGATAAAGCTCATTTAAATTTAAATTATCAAATCAAGATCATTTTCAAGAGATTACATAAGATGGATTCATCACTAAGAAACACTTGTTGAAAAATCGAAAAGTTATGGAGGTATATTCAAGAAAAATATGCATTCCCCCTTTTTGTTTTAATTTAAGTGATTTTATTTCATAGAAGCATGCCTTTGTCTTTTTATGCCAAATAAAAATATGCATCAACATTTAAAACCGAAAAAGAACTTTCATAACGGCAAAGATCGATAATCCATAAATCACCCAAAAATCATTATTACTTTAAATCGTCATGCATAATTTCGAAAGATAAACTCATTAAGCATGATATCAAATCATTATGTCAAATTAAACATAATTTTATATTTTCAATCAAAATCATTTTGTTTGTTTATCATAAAATATGCAAAAATCATTAGAAAGGTAAGCATAATCCAATTTAATTTTTGTATTTTCATTAAACATGCAATTCAAAAAAAATATTTAATTTTCTTAAACTAAATTAAAACTAAATTAAAAATAAGTCATGAGAAGCATTATGTAATTTCAAAATAAACTAAGGGCTTTTTGATTACCTCATTGT
The DNA here is from genome assembly GCA_001649415.1 of Musa itinerans. NCBI lineage: Eukaryota > Viridiplantae > Streptophyta > Magnoliopsida > Zingiberales > Musaceae > Musa > Musa itinerans. The sequence continues at coordinate 8,115 of LVTN01004146.1, read as the reverse complement.
CGAAAGCCATTAAGGCGTAGTTTGCCACCTCGCCTTTGTTGATTTTCTTCTCGTCTTCGGATGAGCTCGATTCATCTTTTGCAACTTCTTCTTGTGTTCATAGCAAGTAGTTCTGATCGTTTTATTCTTTAATTTTTGTTTAAGGAACTTTTTAAATTTCTTAGTGAGGAGTTCAAGTTCACCATCACTTGAGCTTATGCTCGAGTGGTCTTCAATTGTTCTAAGTAACAAATCCTTCCTATTCTTTGGAAGGTGGTTTTGTTTATCATGTTCATCATGTGCATTGTGCACCATTTCATATGTCATCAATGAACCGATAAGTTCTTCAAGTGGAAATATATTTAAATCTTTTGTTTCTTGTATTGCCATTACTTTCGATTCCCGAGTTTTAGAAAGTGATCTTAAGATCATGCTAACGAGTTCAAAATTCGAAAAACTTTTACCAAGTGCTTTTAAACCATTGACGACATCTGTAAAACGGGTGTACATGTCAATAACAGTTTCGCTTGGTTTCATATGAAAAAGTTCAAAATCATGCATTAAAAGATTGATTTTAAAATCTTTAACTCTATTCATGCCTTCATGTGTGATTTCGAGAATATGCCAAATATCGAAGGCCGTTTCGCACAAAGAAACCCGATTGAATTCATTTTTGTCGAAGGCATAAAATAGAGCATTCATAGCTCTAGCATTTAGAGAAAATGTCTTCTTCTCCAAATCATTCCAATCGATCATTGGAAGAGAAGACCTTTGAAATCTATTTTCGACCAAATTTCAAAAATTTAAATCAATAGAAATCAAGAAAACTCTCATTCGAGTTTTCCAATAAGTGTAGTCCGTCCAATTGAAAAAGGGAGGATGAATGAGAGAGTGACCATCTTGAAAGCCGAAAAGAGTCATTTCTCTTTGGGTGTTAAACCAAATGAGAAATACGAGGCTCTGATACCAATTATTAGGATCGGGGTTGGCACTAAGAGGGGGGGTAAATTAGTGAAGTGGTAAAAATTATGTTGGTTCAAAAAACCTTCGTACGATAAAACTGGTTTTGTAAAGATATTAACTTGAAATTGTATGGAAACATTGTGAAGGAGGAATTCAATTTGCAGTAAGGTAAATAACAATAAGTAAACGTAAACCAGATTTTAGAGTGGTTCGGTCATCGTGACCTACATCCACTTCATCGATTACTCCTCCATCGAGGCCACCGGCATCCACTATCGATCTTCCTTTAATAGGTGAAGATCAACCTCCTTCTTACACCCCTCTTCTCCTTTTCATAGGTTTAGGAGTCAACCTTTACAAGCACTCACTCCTCTCTTATAGAATTCTAACATTTAGACAAGAGGAGGATTCTCACAAGAGATTTCTATAGTGTTTTTCAACTTTTAAACTCTTTGTGCTTGTGTCTTTTAACCAGGGATGAGAGGGGTATATATAGGCTTCAAGTTGATTCAAACTTAAAGCCTAAAAATATCTCATCCCCGGTTTCCCGAGCATGGGCAATACCACCGCCTGCGCTGGGCGGTACCACCACCTGGTACCCTGCTAGGGGCGGTACAACCGCCCAAACTGGTGGTACCACCGCTTGACACAATCTCGAAGACTATGCCATGACGGTGCCACTTCTTGGGACATTGTTTAGGCCTCTTATTGGGCTCAACACAGTATTTACATGGGCCAAACTGGCCCCTAATTGGGTTGGCCCAAATCCAAACCCAATTATATGCTAACTACGATTCCAAGTTAAACAAGTCCCTATTCTTGGTTTCTTCCGGCGAGCTTCTAGTGAACTTCCGACGATCTCTCGGCAATGTTCCGACGGACTCCCGAAAAGCTCCCGGACTTCATGATGATCTTCTTGGCGAGTTCTACTGAGCTTCTTTGGCAAGCTCCTGGACTTCTCGGCATAATTTCTGATGAACGTCTAAACTTCCGACGAACTCTCGAACTCCCAACGAAATCGCATCCTTGACTCCGGGACTTCATTTTGCTTTATGCCTTGCTATCGTAGTTAATCCTACACATGTAAAAACACACTTTGATCTAAACAATTAATACTAAGCATTAATCATGTTGTCTGGCATGTTATTGGTCCCTCGACGCTTCGTCCGATTCTTTGGCACATCGTCCTCTCTTGCGGCCTATTGCCCAATCGGCCAGTTAACTCCGCAACTCCGATATCCTTGGAGCAATATCCACTCTTCTTGGCCTGATGCCCGAATCCATTGCCCGAAGCCTTCTGTCGATACGTCGATCGATCCTTTGGCTCGACGTTCAATCTTCTGATATATTTTTCTCCGGCACAACATAAATTTTCCTACTTTAATTGTCTTATCCTGATCGAAGCATCCTATGTCACTCAAAATGTAGATTAAAATATAAACACTTATCAATTGGTCTTATCATCAAAATCTGAGATTCAACAGTTTCAACCAAGAAGAATGTATCGATTATGAAGAAACATTCGCTCTTGTGGCTAGTCTTGAAGCCATAAGGATTCTTCTTACCTATGCTAGTTATAATAATTTTAACTTATTTCAAATGAATGTTAAAAGTGCTTTTCTTAACATCTTTATTTCCGAATAAGTTTATATTAAACAACTACCAGGATTTGAAAATACCATTTTTTCGAATCTTGTTTTTAAGTTGTCCAAGATTCTCTATGGTTTGAAACAAGCCCCAAGGGCTTGGTATGAGAGACTTAGTACCTTTCTAATTAAGAATAATTTTATGAAAGGTAAGGTCGATACTACATTGTTTATTAAATATTTTAAAAATAATTTTCTCATTGTTCAAATTTATATTGATGATATCGTTTTCGGATCTTCAAATAAGTCTTTATGTGAATCTTTTGCTAATAGTATGAGCCATGAATTCAAAATAAGTTTAATAGGGGAATTAATCTCTTTCCTAGGTTTACAAATCAAATGACTTAGTGACGAAACTTTTGTTAGTCACAATAAGTATGCATTAGATCTATTAAAACAATTTACTATGGATAGTGCTAAGGCTATAAATACACCAATAAGCACTTCTACTATATTAGATATGGACATTAATGGAGAATGTTTTGATTAAAAGACTTATAGGGGTATGATAGGTAGTTTATTATACCTCATAGTAACTAAACCTGATATTTTGTTTAGTATTGGACTATATGCTAGATTTCAGTCAAATCCCAAGCTATCTCACTTAAAAGTTGTTAAAAGAATTTTTAGATACCTAAAAGGAACTCCTAATCTAGGATTATGGTATCCAAAAACTAAAAATCTTGAATTGATTGCTTATGTCAAATAAATAGAAAAAGCACATCTGGAACATGTCAACTCTTAGGTCATGCACTGATCTCTTGGTCTTCCAAGAAACAAAACTCGGTTGCATTATCTACAATCGAAGCTGAGTATATAGCAGCAGGTGCATATTGTGCACAAGTTATATGGATGAAAAACATTTTAGAAGATTATGAAATTCACTCAAAAAACATATCTATAAAATGTGATGACACTAGTGCAATATGTTTAACAAAAAATCCCATTCAACACTTTAGAACTAAACATATTGACATTAGGCATCATTTTATTAGAGATCATGTTAATAACCATGATATATCTTTAGAATTTATTGATACAAAATATCAATTAGTTGATATTTTTATAAAACCTTTAAATGAGGAATAATTTGATTTTATTAGAAGAGAATTAGGCATATTAAATCTTTCTAATGCATGAATTACTTTATACATTTTTTGGATTTCTCGATTTTTCATAACTTGAGTTTTCTTTTTAAATCAAGATCGTTTCCTTCATTCCTTCTTCTTGCAATTCACTAAAGAAGAGTTTTTATTCATAGACTTTTGGTATACTTGATCTTTTATGCAATAATCAATTCCTATGAATCCTTCTTCATTATATTTACAAGAATAGGGATTTGATCCATAAATTTCTAGTATGCACATTTTGATCTTTTATGATGAATCCTTTCTCTTTGTGAAAGTAGAAGCTTGATTCAACATAACTTATTTTTTTTCATGGATTTGATTTAGTTCATGGATTTGATTTGGTTCAAATCCTTTCATGGATTTAGTTCTTATAACTTATTTTTTCTTATGATGAATGAATTCCTCCCTTCTTCTTCTTTCTCTTCTTTTTGTTTTTATGACAAAAGGAAGAAAGAAACTTGCACATCTGAAGAAGAAGCAAAAAAGTGCTTGTACATCTAAAGCAAAAATGCTAGCTTACCCACTTCAAAAAGCAAAAGTAGTTATCATGCAAAGTTTTTGCTTAACTTCTCATTTCACAAAATTGCTAGCTTGCATAAATTGGTGTAAGACTTGAATAGTTTAAAATACTTGCATAAATTGTTAAACGATTCTCCTTTTTGTTGATGACAAAGGGGGAGAAATGATGAATGTTTAGAATCATAATGTTGTATTTGGTATCATGCCATAATATTGTATTTGGTATCATGCACAAGGGATAAATGGTTAAAAAAAAGATTTAGAATAATGAATGTTATGCCCAAAATGATGTTAATTTTGGTATATGAATTCTTTAGTATCATGAATGTTATGCCCAAAATGACATTCATTTTGGTATCATGTATGAAGTGATGAATGCTTTAGTATCATGTAGGTTATGCCCAAAGAAATATTGATTTGTTATGAAGTGATGAAATTGTGCATGTTATACTTTGATGACTTAAAACTATGATAATACATAATGTATGAAATTTTGACATATTGCATTTGATCATTATGATCGAAATTGTTTCACTTGCATTCAAAAGTTATGAGTCCTTTTGAATTCAAGTTTGCCTTATCTCAATATAGCATATAGATAGGGGGAGTTAAGTTTAACTCTGTCATCAATTGGTTGTCATCATCAAAGAGGGGGAGATTTTTGAATTTTGAATTTTGATGATGAAATCAATTAGTGAATTAATGATCTAATATATATGTTGAGATAAGTGATGCAGAACTAACTATAATCGTGAGAAAGGTAAAACAATTAAAGAAGAATCGATGTTGGGCTAGAGTCAATAATTGGGCATCGAACCGGATGAATCGGGATACACCAAAGGATCAGACGATGCGGTGAAATCTCACTAGAAGTTCATCGGGAGTTCGCCGAAAGCTTGCTAGAAGATCATTGGGAGTTTGCCGGAAGTTCATTGAGAGTTCGATTGAACAATTGATGTGCCGGACAACTTAGATTACGTGTATCGTAATTGTTTTAGCTTTAACTATCATAGTTAAGACTTTAATTTGAGTTAGTTTTGGGAGAAATCCTACTAACTTAATTAAGGGCTAAGTGGGCCTTTAACATGGTTGAATTAGGCTGATTAGATGGCTGATTCAACCACTTGGAGCCACATCAAGCGGTGGTGCTAGTCATAGGTGTCTTACAAGTTAATCATGTGAGTGATGGCACATGTGACATGATACACATTTTTTTTGCTTATTATATTTTAGTATTTTTTCACTTTATATTGCTTATTGCATATATGCATATATATTGTAATGTCCATGGATCTATGCAATGGGAATTAGATCATGATGAGATCACAATAATGATATCGATTCACCTTTAAACACTGACCCTAAATAATCCTAGTCATAGGTTACTCGAAAGGGACATCAAGATAACCAGAGAGATAAGTGTGCTATATACTTATCCATATGATGGAGGCAGCTGGTCTTATAGCTGTTTGTGTGGGGACACTAAAGATATAATGCAGGTGCTCATTGGCGAATGAGTTCACTGATTGATCCGCTCACGGAATACTGGATGGTTGATGATGTCTTATTATCAGACAACGATTCTATAGTCCTAGTAAGAGCTAATAAGAGATTATTGGGTAAAGACTCACTAAGCTAAGAGGTTTGGGTAATTTGATGGAGATCTGCTACCCAATAGGGTAGAATCTATTAGGGTTAACTAGGGACCTCTATAAATAGGAGGGAACTAAAGGCCCATAGGCTAGGGCTTCTTTGTTGCCACCTCATATTCTCCTCTCCCCTTCTTTTTCTCAAATAGCAGGCGTGGAGATTTGAGAAGCATTGTCGCAGCCCTAATGTGTGGATCACCGCTAGAGAGGATGCTTGACCTCCTTCATCCTCTTCAATAGATCTATAGGGATTCAGGGATATACAATCTCCCTAGGTAATATAACTATCTCATATGTGATTTTTTGTGTCACAGATTTTACGCTCCAATATTCACACGACAATGAACACCGTGATGGGAAATTTAGGATTCTTGTTTTTTGTTCTTCCACTACACATGTGATGTTGCTCCTAGATTTCCCTATAGTGGTATTAAAGCCAAGTTGTTCATGCGAAAGATTGGTTTTGAACTCTATGTGTTGTGTTTTAGAGAGACTTTTGACGATAAAATTGTTAACACAAACGTGAGAAAGGGTAGCAACTGTTGCAGGGGCAGCGATGCCTACGGGCACTGCGCTCACGAGTAGAGGCGCCCGCAGGTAGTAGTGCCCACAGGGGCGCCCACCCGTAAGGAAAACTACCCATGGGGGCACCCACCTATAGGGGCGGCACCGCCCATTGGCACACTATTAGGAACAAGTCGGCGGGGGGGGTGAATTAATGCAGTAGATAAAAACGTCGGTTTTGAAAAATCTTTGTTCATCTAAAACCGATCTCGGAAAGTGTTTAACTTTAAAGCATACAGAAGAGTGTAGTGGATGTAAAGCATGTAAAGAAGGGCAGTTTGCAATATATGTAAATTGCAATAAGTAAATGTAAACTGAGTTATAGTGGTTCGGTCGTCGTGACCTACATCCACTCCACCGATTCCTCTTCCGTCGAGGCCATTGGCATCCACTAGTGATCTTCCTTTAATAGGCAACAATGAACCTCCTTCTTACAACTCTATTCTCCTTTTGCAAGCTTAGGAGAGAACATTTACACCCCCTTTTTACAAAGCTTCCCTCACACTCTCCCTTAGAATGGTCTCTAAACTTTAGGAGGAGGAACTCTATACTTTACAAGGGCTTTCAACTCTAGAAACACAAAGTTTTTGTTCACTTTTTTTATCACTCCATGCAGGAATAGCTGGGGTATTTATAGACTCCAAATGGCTTCAAAACTTGGAGCCAAAATTCAAATCCCTGAAATTTCAAGGTGCGGGCGGTACCACCGCCTGTAGCCTGACACTGGGCAGTACCACCACCCAGTCTGGTGGTATCATCGCCTGACACAGTCTCGGAGACTATGCCATAACGGTTTCACTTGTTTGGTCACTGTTTGGGCCTTTTCTTGGCCCAACATAGCCCAAACTTGGGCCCAACTATCCTCTAATTGGGTTGGCCAAATTCTAATCCTAATTATATACTAACTATGAATTTTAAGACATATTCTAAGCAAATCAAATCCGGTTAGTCTTAGTTTCTTCCGGTGAACTTCCAACGAACTTCCGATGATCTCTCGGCAATGTTCCAGCGGACTCCCAACAAGCTCCTGGACTTCACGATAATCTTCTTGGTGAGTTCCAATGAGCTTCTTTGGCAAGCTCCTGGACTTCTCAATCAGTTTCGGCAGAACAACCGATGAACGTTTGGACTTCTGATGAACTCTCAAACTCCCAACGAAATCTCGTTCTTGACTTCGGGACTTCATTTTGCTTTATGCCTTGCTATCGTAGTTAATCCTAGACACATAAAACACACTTTGATCTAGACAATTATTACTAAGCATGAATCATGTTGTCCGACATGTCATTGGTCTATCGACACTTTGTTCGATTCTTTGGCGCATCGTCCTCTGTTGTGGCCTATTGCCCAATCGGCCAGTTGACCTCCGCAACTCCGATATCCTTGGTGCAATATTTGCTCTTCTTGGCCCAATGCCCGAAACCATGGCCCGAAGCCTTTGTTGAATCTCGTATTTTGAGGATGAAACCACTTGATATGTGTTTATGTTTTAATCTGCGTTTTGAGTGACGTAGGATGCTTCGATCAGGATGAGACAATTAAAGCAAGAAGAATCATGTTGTACCGGAGGAACATGTCAGAAGATTGGACGTCGGGCCGGTGGATCGGTCGATGTATCGACAGATGGTTTCGGGCCGTCGAGGGACCAATGACATGTCGGACAAC
>LVTN01004145.1:0-13467 GCA_001649415.1 Musa itinerans | reverse complement strand
TACCGAAAAATGGACAAATATATATTTGATCTTTTGGGTTTATTACATAATTTTATGTCAAGTCAGACACTTCCAGTTCATTCGTGAAATCAATGAAATAAGGTGATGGAATCACGTTTTTCTTAAAGATATAGTGAAACTGTAGTTTCTGTAGCATCAAGTAGGAAGGGAAGTGTAAATTAAACTTGCATTGATTTTTGTAGTAAAGGGAGGGAAGAGGATTCCTCATCGTTAAGATAACAATGATAATGATGCAAGCCAGAAGAGTGCTTCGAGGTTCTAACTATTGCACGAGGTTTGGAAGCAGAGTCTCCAAGAAAAAAAGGTTCTACCTGGAGAAGTCATGTCAATAATCCTGAAGGATTGTAAATGGATCAGACTATCTAACTTCGGGGGAAGAACTGGATACCATAACAAAATGATTTCAAACATCACTTGCTTCCACAGAGGTTACTTGAAGAGTCTGTGCATAGATTAAATTGATCATAAGGTCATTGTTCTAAATTTGATATTACTGATAAAGAACAGCTCAGGTATCGTAATAGAAGATGCATTTTTAGTGTAGAAAATTTATCATCTTACCATCAAAGCATCCAAGACCACAGCATTTGGTACATGAATCTATATAAGTCCAGAATGCACAATTTGGAAGAGAGTTTATCATTAAATGTATGTAACACAAGATCTCGAAAGATAAATAATTGGTCGGATACTTGCAGAGAATATAATGATCTGAATATAACTCTGCCGCCGCCTTTGAAGGTGCTTAAGTGTGCTCACTGCATTTCTTCTAATCATTTAACTTTCTGTGGGGTGTTCTTTCTGTTTATCGAACACGTATTAGGACTTCTGTGAATCTACCTGCTACTAAGTATGGATATGTAACCTTTCTCATCAACTATCCTCCATTAGAAGTGGTGAGGAAACAGAACCTGCAAGCAGAAAGAATATCATTACTCTCCACAGTCGGCGGCACGCTTTGCAGAATCGAATGATGTTTACGAGTATACTCCTAGAAGTAGAAAAAAAAAAGTTACCAAATGGAGAGCTTGGACATACGGTACCTTCCGCTTCTTGCTGGCTTGGATGATCAGTTGATGGGTTCTTATGATGCTGAATTATCTGCGCTATTTCAACTCGAACAAGAACAAATAAAAGGGCACCAGCGATAAATGCTCCAAACATTAGCATCTTGAACACCAAATTCCATCCGTGTCTTGAAAGAAATCCAGTGACAAGAGGCCCCAGTGCAGCACCAACTGAACCAGTACCGTCTATAACGGCAGTTACAGTTGCCAATGCTCGCGAATCGCCTTTGAGTGAGCTGTGAGTACCGAGATCAGCCGAAACAGCAGTTGTTATCAGAGCATAAGGCCCATTGACAAATAAGCCTGTGATCATCATCAGCATGATGTTCACAGACCGAGAAATGCTGCCATATGTGTGGTAGGCATAAAGCGAAGGAATCGCTAAGTACATGAATGTGGCTGCTGTGGTGGCCCTTGCATTGAGTTGATCAGATATGAAACCAGCAAGGATCCCTCCGATGATTCCCCCCACATCAAAAAGAGTAGAAAGGTTCCCAGCAGACTTTACTGACAGGTATTCTCCTCCAATTGCTGCAACATAAGAAAATGAAACAAGAATATCACTAGCAAGATTTTTTCTTCATAGTGAATTAGGCATATCAGAATGTGAGAACTTGTTCCGTTACAGCTGCATCTAAGATGTATAAATTGTAACTGAAAGAATGCAAGTAACAATAACATATGCAGACAATAGTAATATAACAAGAGTTCAACTTGACAACTGTAATTAAGAAAGGTGCCTCTTTCCTATAGAATATGAGAAACACATGCAGTGCAGCAATCTTTGCTTTCAGAGAGTGTTGAAAGCGATACTGCAGCATACAGCCAAAGCTACAATTGTCTTCAAATTTGGTCCAGTTAAAATGACTGAATGTATTGAACAATTTCATGAAAGTAGTATATGACATGCCAGAAATTAACTTCTGATGTAGAGTTATCAGTACATCACACTCGTATATGAACTGAGTGCTTGCCCTTACAATCTTCTATTAGCCTCCTGCTAAACAAAATGTTATATTTTAGGACTAAATACAAAAAATAATATACATGTTTAAGTCTGCAAGTACAGAAAGTTATGTCAGAAACATCCTACCAGCACAAAAAACACTGACTAGGACACTGTCAATTTGTCAGGACTTGATATTACATCTAGAATTATTTGGTGAGCAAACCAAAAAACGAATCTCCAAAGAGAGCTGTCTTTGTGAAGTTTCAAGTTTCAAGTATAACAGGATTAACTTTTAAATAGAAGGTGGACCTCGGTGTCATGCAGAGGTTGCTCCTTTGTGATATAGATGATATGGCCCGATTCACGAAAACCTCAGTTGTAAGGTAAGTCTGCATATGTTGAGCTTTTCCAGATCCAACATTGCAGGAGAGTTGTGTAACAGTGCACGTTTCAACTTACACTGTTAACTACCTTAAATTTACTCCTTTAATCCTTTCAACTTATACTTCTTGCAGGTTCTAACCATCTATATCTCCTCCTTCTCAAGTATTTCTTCTACTCTTCATTATATGGGAATGCATCAGAATCCTCTGATCAAGTCAATTATACTTACTCCTCAAAGCCCCTAATCAGTTTTCTACAGTGAGTGGAATGATTCATTAGACGATGATCAAAGAATATTTTGGTTACAAGCATAGATTAGATTTGAAAGAATCATGTAAATCTCAATCAGAAGCACACTGTGTCTTCAGTGCAAGAGGCTATCCAATAACAGTTGCTTATAGTTCTCAACATGGAAAGTACAAAAAGTTTCTTCTCAATCAAATAATAGAATAATAAATCTTATGCTGAATATGAGAAAAAACATATTTTGCAACCAATTCTCAAGCTCCAGACAGTTTTTTTTTTCTTTTGCAAACCATCATAATAATAGGAACTTGTTGGGAAGACTACAATAAATTAGTAAGTAGAGTATAATGCTCAAGACAGCATTTGTAGCATCATAAATGAAGATGTAAAAATATGATAAAAATAATCTAAATTCTGTCAATAATGACAGCTAAAGTGAAAGCTATTCAATCACTAGTCTGGAGATCAGACCAATATGTTTGTTTCAATGGTGATCAAATTGAGATTGAATAGTTGAACTGAGTAAGGGTAACTTAACATACAATGAAATTAAATATCAAGTTTCAGAAAGTAAATAAACAAACAATATTAAAGATAAAAAGGAAAAAAAATAAAAAAACTCTCTCCCATAATTAAATCAATTATATGCAGCTTCGACCAACTTACAGAATCAAGAGTCTCCTAGCAGATGCTTCTGATCATGCAATGGAGGGAACAAAGCAAGCAAGAAACTCAACTTGAAAGACCAAAGTATGTTGTACTTTCAAGCAAGGTTGGCAATTTCAAGCACCGGTCAAGGCTCGGGATGATACTGTAGCGGTATGTATCAGTGTCCCGAATGTCGGTACTCAGCCTAGAAAAACCAGAAGAAAAAAAAGAAAAAGAAATTTCTCAATGTAGGGCTTGTACCATTCCGTACAAGGTGGCACATGGGCATACCGGGCGATATAGGTAACATACCAAGCATACCGCCCATTTATCCTCGTCTGTCAAACTGTAAATACCGCCCCATACAATACCGGACTTGACGGTATTGTAAACCTTGCTTTCAAGGCAGTGAAATAATTAAAAATCCAAATTATTTTGGGTTCTATAAGACACTTGTCTGATGTTTCCTACCTAGATAAGCAATGATTATAAGACACTCTCCCCATAAATCTGGTGCAAATACTTGTCATGCACCCTCAATTTTAGTAGACCAATCAAACTGAAGCAACGTTTACTTCATGAGAAACCAAGTACTCAATAACTACTTAGACCTGCTTGATCTGATTCAGACCAAAGCAGCCACCCAACTATCTATTGCAAGGGAGAAACACCAATTTGTGACACATTCAAATGAAGGGATAAAAAGTGAATACGCAAAAAAACAAATGAACCATCACTCTTTAAAATTTCACACCAAAATCAAGGTTTAACTTCATTGGAACAGCTATGAAGTCAGTTATGTCCATGGTTTTTTATGACAAAACATATAAGCTTCACTAAAATACTTTTTATTCTTGTTGCAAGGCACAACACCATCAGGGTCACCAATTCCTATTCATGAATGAACAAAACAAATTACTTCAAAAGTATTGTTTTTCATATGAAACTTATGAGGTAAAATGTTGTTTAAGTAGGATGGGCTTTTAATTCTGGTTGAGGCCTCTGCAGTGAGCTTTCTGATATTGACAACCAAAAAGGTCTAGCAAAAGATTTGTAGCGTGATGCATGTGCCAAATATGTCATGTGAAGGCATGCACAATTTGCAAGCATTAGCAATATAGAATTACACAACTTTGCACTTTTCCATTCAAGAGGACATCATAATAGCATTATCATTCTCATGTCTCTGTTATAAAATACTCTCATTGGATCCAAAGTCAATCATGTGAAGACGATTCTGATTATTAAAGAACAAACACCGCCCACTAATCACATTCTCACTATACTAAGCACTTCATTTGCGATATAACTAACAAGCATATCAATTTTTTCTGATTCAACACGACAATCCCAATCAATATTCGATGAACATGTAGAGAGCCTTAATTTAAGCCAGCAATTGCATCCTATGCTCGTCTAATAGCTTTGATCTATGCAAGTTTTGACCTCAAGGCGGAACCTCCCCAACATCATTTTAATGCCCTTTTCTTTACCTCAGTTGCAATGTGCAAGCTAAAAGACTAGTGTCATTCATGCAAACAAGTAACCCGACTCCAACTTCCCCACAGATACAGAAAGGTAAAAGAAACTTATAGTTCTAATGTATCCTACATTAATCAAAATCCAATTTTTTTTATTCACTACCAACAACCAGACAGAGTCAGGATGAGGAAAAGTTACCAGTGTGGCTGAGGTAAAATGGCAACCAGTATAAGAACGTGTAGGCTACAAGCTTTGAGAAGAAGAGACAGAGCGCAAATGGTACCACCCCTGGTATCGAGATCGCCTTAGCAATCCCAATGGCATTTCTTGTGTCGCCCGTCGATTCCATCTCCTGCCCTGCCTCCTCATCTTGAACACCATTCACCTTGCCATACCGGCTGCTACCAAGCCCAACGTCTTCCGGATATGCAGCCAAGAAGAAGTACACCAGAATCCCACCGGAACCTATCAAAGCCCCTGGCAGAATGAACGACCAACCCCACCCCCGCTGCAGCACGCTGGCCGCGAGCAATGATCCACAGATGTTCCCAACTGAGGTGTGGGCATTCCATATCCCCATGATGAGTCCTCTCTTCCGTTCCCCGAACCAATTCCCAACCACAGCCACCACTGACGGCCACCCGGTAGCCTGGAGCAATCCGGCGAGCATCTGCATGGTGAGGTAGAATCCAAAGGCGTGAATGTTCAAGAAGTAGCCCACGCCGAAGAGGGCAACGAAGGCACCGCTGCCCATCATTCCAGCAGCGAGGAACTGCCGGAGGTTAAGGCGGTCACCGAGATGGCCTGCGGCGTACATCCCAAGGGAATAGCAAGCTAGGAACGCAACGTCAATCTCGCCAAGCTTGGCCGTGCCATCGGTCCCGTTGAACGGTGGCCACCCCTGGCTACCGGGCGATGCCAGTACCGTGCGTCCGCCATCGGACTCGATGAAGACAGGGCCGAGGGGCCAGCGGGGCGGCTTCGACGAGGGGGGCTCCGGGTCGAGGACGCTCTTGACGATGCTGGTAGGCTTCCGCGAGGCGTGGTAACAGGCGTAGGCGACGAAGGTGAGGGCGAGGACGAGGCCGCGGTGGGCATTGCGGCTCCACTCCTTGCCTCCAATGCTTCGCAACAGATTGATCCCAGGCGGGGCCGACCTCATTTTCTTCTCTTCGGAGCACAGTTTCCAACGCAAGACCTCTAAAAATCCGATCTTTCTCGTCAAGTTTGATCCTTTTTAAGATTCCAAGAGTAACCGTTGATGGCGAGGCCGGAGGATTTGAGGCCGTAACGTGCTCATATTCTTCTCTCCAACCAAACGCGGCGACCTATAAAAATCCGATCATTTTCTATCCTCGGGAACGAAAAAAAATCGATCTTGTTTGGGATTCCAACGAGGTCGTGTCAAGGAAAGAGGGCGAACATGAGAGGCACGAACCACGTTTTCTCTGTAGGATCCAATGCAGCCCACGACAATAGACCTCCAGAAACCGAGACTATTTCATTCTTCAGCAATAAAATGTTCTTATCTTTTTCTCGGACGGAGATGGCGGAGGACGGGAGGAGAAGAAGAAAAGGGAGGGGTTGGTGGAGTGGAGAAGTGGGGCGAGGGAAGTGAAGGTGGTGCGCAAGCCGGGGGGGAGGAAGATAGCGTAGGCGGTTCGTTGGGAGGTAGAGGAGGAGCGCTGGACCGGTCCCGGTGTTGGAACGGGGGAGGGAAAGGCGGCGCCATTGTCGTGCTCTAGTCGATGGCTGGGGAAGAATCGACGTGGCGGCCATGGGAGGGCCAACATGACACGGAGGTGGTCCTGATTGCTCGGTGCTTGCTTTCTCCGGCCTGCCATTGCTTCCTCCCTCCCTAAGTTATTTTACTTTGTTCTCTGCCAATTCCCTTATAATAAAGATTCAAAACCCGAAAATTAAAAAATAAATACATAAATATCACAAATTTGGGACAATATGATTTGGATAATTTTTTATCATCAATTCCATATAGTTAAATTGATTTCATCTTATCCATTTTTTGAGTATTTTTTACTTTAAAAAAAAATTGGAACTCCAATTATCTTATTATATATTCTTTATCTATGAGTGTTTGTATGTTATATTTCTTATTTTCTTGTAAAAAAAAAGGTATGTTTTAGTGTTTGTTTGATAAAATTTTATGTAATAAATAAAGTTGATTATAGAAGAAAAAAGATTTGGAAAGTAGAAATTATTATTATTATGTATCCTTTTATCTCTTATCTTCTTATAAAAAAGTATGTTTTTAATAGACAAAGTTATTGTGCGTTAGTTTGTTTTGGTTGTTGAAACCCGTAAGAAGTTTATAATTTATTTAGTAAGTTTACAATAAAAGCAAATATGCGTTGGTTTGTTTTGGCTGTTAAATATGCGTTGGTTTGTTTTGGCTGTTAAATATGCGTTGGTTTGTTTTGGCTGTTAAATATGCGTTGGTTTGTTTTGGCTGTTAAATATGCGTTGGTTTGTTTTGGCTGTTAAATATGCGTTGGTTTGTTTTGGCTGTTAAATATGCGTTGGTTTGTTTTGGCTGTTAAATATGCGTTGGTTTGTTTTGGCTGTTAAATATGCGTTGGTTTGTTTTGGCTGTTAAATATGCGTTGGTTTGTTTTGGCTGTTAAGCAAACCGCCTAACAAGTTTAGAATTTATTATGTTTGGCTGAGTTAAATATGTTGAGTTAAATATGTTGGATGCATGCATCACACATATAAGGGATGCATTCGTCTTCAAATCGAAGTCAAAATTATTATGTTTTTCAAATGGTACATGTTATATATTTCATTTGATACCATTGTAATATTATTTTTATTTTCATATTTTCTTTTTATTTTTTTACTTGGGTCTGTAAGAAAGGTTAGAATATTATAATTGGATAATTTGAAGATGAATCAATCAATTAAGTTCTTTTTCAATCAATCTTATGTGTGAGTGGTACAATTTATCTTTCCGATTGAATGATTCCATTATCCAACGTGGGTGTGATGCCTTTATCTCAAGAGTATTTTTCTCGAGCCAAAATAAGTTTAATAGTTATCTTTTTATTTTTTTACTTTTTAAAATTACTATATTTTTTACTTCTCCATTTATTGCTACTCGTTATCAATGTGTGTTGGTGTATAGTAAAAGGATGTCAAATGCATGAAAAACACAACGATGCTTGGGTATCCATTTGAACCTCCATAAATGCGTGTTTAATATATGAGATGTACAAGAGTATTTATGTAATATTGACTAGAATTGCTTATGTTAGGGGTGTCAGATGTGTACAAGAGCATTATGTTGTATTGACTTTTGTCACATATATATAGGTTATATTGAATGTGTAAGAGTGTCTAGTTGTGTTGACCTAAACCATCAACGTGTATAGTATGTCAGATGCATAAGACAGGAAATGCCATGAACACGAGGGTGTCGGATGCAATAGATGCAAGGTGTCATGACACACCAACTTAATCTTGTTGCATATATAATATCAATTCACAAGAAACATGCAAATGTTGGGGTGGGCTAACTTGAACTATATATGTAGGGGTGCTAGATACATGAGATGCTAGTGGGTATTGGTGTTGGGAAACCTTAGGAGAGCATCACATGTGCAACGAAAAATAAATACAAAAATTGGTTCCCAAAAGAAAAACATCATATCGTCATGTGATGATCGAGAGTGAAAAACTCGAAACGACAAAAACTACGTCAAATGGTTGAGATGTTCTCACCTATGGGAGATCCTATATCTCCTAAATCATAGATCTTAGTCCATGAACAAAGGAGCTCTCGCAAACTCCTCTATAGTGGTGATTCACATAATGGATATAGCGATGACACACCTCTTGGCGCAGCGAGTTCTCTCCTCATAATCACGCACCACCATGCAGCACTAGACAAGAGAGGAGGCAACCCTCTTGTTGTCCTCTTATATCAAGGAGGGAAGAAGAGATTAGGAGAAGGAGATAGGTGCCCATATGACTCATGAAGCCCCAACTCCTATTTATATAGAGCTCTTGCTGCTAACCTTAATGGATATTGGATCCCCATCCAATAACCACTTTAAGTTCTAT
Source organism: Musa itinerans (assembly GCA_001649415.1). NCBI lineage: Eukaryota > Viridiplantae > Streptophyta > Magnoliopsida > Zingiberales > Musaceae > Musa > Musa itinerans. Next base: position 4,590 of record LVTN01004145.1, on the reverse strand, counting down.
TGGGTCTCACCCGATTGATGTATCAAAATAGGGGTTGGCTGTTATTTTGTCTAATCCTCTATTTAATATCCTATATAGGATATAGGATTAAATATCCTATATCCAATTCTTTATTCGTCGTATTGTCCACCATATATGTGTGACCATCTAGGTCCAATACCAAGCTGGCAGTGAGTTGCACTTGTTAGAACTCCTTCTGATTCAGTGAATTATTATCTCTATAATAATTTATTAAACTCATCGACTATGAACGTACTAGGCCACTACATCATAGTCCCAAACGGTATAAAAGAATATAATGTATTGGACCTATCTGCCCTCAATTATTGTGTATCTATAAGTTTTTATTCATATAATATCCCAGAGATCGTATACCGGGTATGGCATTATCAGGCCCATATGGAATCCATCCGAGTCTTACTCTTATCAGATTCTCCCAAAGAACTCTTTATCTCTCAATCCAAGTCTTGCTCTTATCGGATTATCTCAATCCGATTAACTCTGGCCAGGGATTTGCTTGAGTAAGAACACATAGGATATTCCTCTCATAATATCGAGAGTGGATGACATCTATTGATACTCAATTACCTTTATAAGGTTGATTGTTATTCCCAATGATCGTCTGTACTAGATCTGAAATCTCTATACCTATAAGTCCTGTATCAAAGAATGGAGTATTCAAACAAGGCATCCTTGGTATTTCAAGTCTAAAGACTAGATATACAACTAAGACTATGGAATCACTGTCTAATGATGATGTATCATTAACCATCCAGCATTCCATAAGCGGATCATTCAGTGAACTTATTCTCCAATGAGTACTTATACTATATCCTTAGTATCCCCACATAAGCAGCTATGAGACCAACTGTCTCAATCATATGTACGAGTATATAGCATATTGGTTTCTTGATATCCCTCTCGAGTAACCTATGACCAAGAATATTTAGGATTTGTGTTTAAAGGCGAATTGGTCTCATTATCATGATCTCATTATGATCCAATTCTCATTGCACAAATCCAAGAATACCACAATATATATTCATCACATAATATAAAGTAAAAAAATTATTATTAATATTAACTAAAAGAGATTATGTAGCGTATCACATATGTTATCACTCATGTGATTGGGTTGCTAGGCACTTGTAACTAACAATTGGGTCATGATGACTTGAATTGCCTATGTAAGTGGCATTGGACATAAGAGACATACAATGGCATCAAGATAGAACTATCTAAATAACATATATAAGAGTGTTGAATGCATGAGATATGTAAGGGAATTAAGATATGCCATCGATATAAGTATTGTCAGATATAAGAGATGTGCGAGGGTATGACATCGACATAGGGGGTGTTTGGTATAGGAGATGTGCTAGTGTGTCATGGTGCACTAAGTTGAACCATATGGATATTAGGTGTTAAAGTCATGAAAAACTTGAGAATATCGAAGCATGTCGACTTTAATCATTAATGTAAAGGTGTGGAGCACGTGAGATATGCAAGAGTATTAAGGCATGTCGACTTGAACTTTAAGACATGAGAGTTGAGGGTGTCAGGATATGCTAACTTCAACTACCTACATAAGGGTGTCAAATACATCAGACATGTGAGGGCATTATGGCATAGGGGGTGTCAAATATAGAAGATGCTATAGAACATCAATGTGGAATGTGTGATATTTATGTGACACATGAGGATATCAAGACATGTTGACTTAAATCGCCTATGTAAGGGGTGTCGATACATTAAATGCATAAGAGTATTGAGTCATGCTAACTTGTACCCCTCGCATAAGTGGTGTTAGATGCATGAGACATGTCATCTTAAATTGCCTTAGCTATCATATACATGAGATATACTAGAACATTAGGGTACACCGACTTGAATTACTAGTGTAGGATGCACAATAGGTACGTGGGTGTCAGGACAAGCTAACTTAAACCTCTAATGTAGGGGTGTTGAATGCATAAGATATATAATAATATTATGGTGTGCACAAGGCTTATAAGGTGTTAGATGTAGGAAATATACTAGAGGACATTAGTGTATACTGACAAAGGATGTCAGATGCATAAGACACATGATAGTATTTGATTGTGTTGACTTGAACATCACGTGTAGGTGGTGTTGGATGCACAAGACACATGAGGGCATTGGGATGTCTTGGATTAAATTGCTTGTATAGGGGTGTCAGATATAAGAGATACACAAAGGCATCAAGGCGTTGAGTATTGAACCCCTCGTTTAGTATATACGAAAACATAAGATGTCATACTAACATAAACCACCCACATACTTGGTATCTCACTTGTGAGACACTCAAGAGTGTTAGGACATGTCAACCAGAACCACCCATGTAGAGGGGTGTAGATGCAGGAAATGGGCAGAGCCATTGAGGCGTGGTGACTTGAATGACCCCCAGAGGAGATATTGAGTGCATGAGACATGCAAGTTTGTCAAGCATGCCAACTTGAAGTGTCCTTGTAGGGGGATGTTGGTGCATGAGATGCACTAGGGCATTAGGATATACCAAATTGAATCACCTGTGTAAGCATGAGACACACATGGGCATTGAGGTTTAGCGACTTGAACCACTCTCATAGGGGGTATTAAATGTAAGAGATGCATGAGTTCGCCAACATGTGACGTGAATCCTTTCTATGGGGTGTCGGATATATGAGACAAGGGCTTCAAACCATGCCAATTTGAACCGCCCATATAGGGAGTGGACAAATAAAGATATGTGAGGGTGACACATGAGGGCATCACAATATGCTATCTTGAACCACTACATAAAGTCTATCAAACCATGAGACACACAAGAACATACTAACATGAGTCACTCATGTAAGGGACTTCTAATGGAAGAGATGCATTCATGAGCATGTCAACATGTGTTGACTTAAACCACTTGTGTAGGAGATGTCGTATGCATGAGATACACTAGGGTGTTAGTGCATACTTATTTGAATTGCTCGTGTAAAGAGTGTTGTATGCATGAGATGTGTGAGGACATTAGAGTATGCTAACTTGAACCATTCGTGTTGGTGGTGTTGAATACATGAGATAAGCGAGGGTACTTAGGCATATCGACTTAAATTGCTCATGTAGTGAATGTCAAACATATGAGATGTATAAGAGCCTTAGGGTATACTATTGGTGTAGGGGCTGTTAGACACAAAAGATGCACTATGGTGTTGTGGTGTGTCATATGAATGGCTCAAGAATGCGTGCTAGGCTCATAAGATGCACTATGACATTAGGGTGTGCTAACTTGAATCACTCCCATACAAGTCTTGGACATATGAGATATATGAGAGCTTCAAGATGTGTCGACTTGAATAACCTACATGAGAATTGTTGGACCCATGAGATGCATGAGGGTATTGAGACATACTATCACAAATCTCCGATATACGAGTGTTGGATGCATAATAGCATAAGCCATGATGACTTAAACTACTAGACTTAAACCTCTAACATAGGAGGTATCAAATGTAAGAGAGGCATGATATTGTCAAATATTCCAATTGAAGTGCTTGTGTAATGAGTATTAAGCATATGAGATGCAGAAGAGCATCAAGATGCTATGATATAAACTGCTTATATAGAGGATGTCAAATGCAAGAGATGGCTTATGTTGGATCATATTGACTTAAATCTCCATCATGGGGGGTTGTCATATGCATGTGAGGTGCGAGGGAGTTTGGACCAATGCTTACTTGATCCACCCATGTCTAGAGTGTTGGACGCACGAGAAGCATGAGGGCATTGCATAAGACATGTTAGGTCATCGTGACTTGTTGACATAAATGCCCCATACAGTGGGTTTCATACACCAAATGCACAAAGACATCAAGGCATGTTAATATTAATTGTTAGAGTAGGAGATTTTGGATGCAAAATACATGTGAGGTTCTCGTAGCATGCCAATTTGAACCTCCTGCATAGCAAGTCCTAGATGCTTGAGATGCATGAGGTTTTCGATATATGCTAACTTGAACTATTTGGTGTCAGATGCATGAGATAGAGAGAGCATTTGGAGTGTGCTAAACTGCCCGTATAGGGAGTGTTACATGTACTAGACATAGGAGTCATTGGCACGTGTCAGCTTAAGCCACATGCATAAGGGTTATCATACACATGAGATACACAAGCACATTAGGGTGTGCCAACTTGAACATCTTGCTTAGGATGTTTCCAACACCAAAGAAGAGTAAGGGTATCAAGGTATATTGACTTGAACCACCCACGTAAAGGGTGTCAGATACATAAGATGTATAAAGGAGTTAATGCATGTTGACATGAACCGCCCACGTAGGGGGTTTTGGATGCAAAAGTTATGCAAGGGTATTGTGGTGTCCGTACTTGAACTTCACACGTAGCAATTGTCAGATACATGAGAAGCACAATGTCATCGATGTTTGTCTTCATGAATTACTAGTGTATGGTGCGTCGGATGCATGAGACATATAAGGGAGTTGAGACCAGTGCTAGCTTGAACTATTCGTGTATGAAGTATTAAATGCATGAGATGCACGAAAGTATTGAAACATGCCAACTTTGACAAACATTGTAAGGGGG
>LVTN01004143.1:0-13478 GCA_001649415.1 Musa itinerans | reverse complement strand
GATAGTAAGTAGTGAAAGCATGGATCGGTTTCACTCGCTACCGCGCTACGCGAACACAACTGCTGTTAAGAATTCTTTGGACTAAAAGAGTAGAGGTATAGATTTTCGAATGAAAGGCAAGGTGTGGGAAGTCGGAATCAACCTAATAAGTAAGGATTACCTGTCTAAGCCTTAGAGTAGAAAGTACCAGACTTGAGCTATTGCCAATAAGATCAAAACAAGGAATATGGAATATATGGGTACGATCCCACTCATTACCGATGGGAATAAAACTCCAAAGTCAAGAAATACCAGAAAGGAGTCCAATAAATACTTGCATAACCCAGTGAATCGAAGTAGAAATAGGGAATTGCACTCAGCTTGAATACTTACAAGCCTTACTTCGCTAACTCAATCTTATTTAGTGGACCCGCCCATTCTCGTGTTTCATTGAGCTCACTGTAGTTAAAGAATGAGTAAAGGGACCTATCAGGCATAGGAGTCGAGTAAAAAGGGACCTACCGGGCATAGGAGTCGAGCCGTAAGTCAAAAAACCAAACATAGGAAGAGGAATGCAAGGAGCCTAGGCTATTTCCCCCACAACTAAAGACTTTAGGGAAAGAGTTTTCAGAGTGCAACCAAGGAGTCGAAGTTTTATACCCTCTGGAGATGTGTCAGGTTAGCACTCGCACATAGGAAAGTGAGTAGTAGGATTTCTAATTTCATAAGTCAATATAAGCTTTCTAGAAAGGAGTAACAGGGCAGTGAGCAGATTTGTATTCCGGCGAGGAAGAATCCCACCCCCTGGGCCAAGCGACTATCTATACTATAGGAGAACTCCCCTTTAGCTCTTTTAGCTCGATACCGCCCAGAAAACAACACTTAGTAATAATTCTGTTTTTGCAGAAGTTATGTGTTAGGTTACGCGTCAGTCCGGGCTACTTAGTTTGGTGTGGTTCCATGTTATACGAATCGTGTCCAGTATTCGCGATATACGTCTGATACGGCGCCTATATATAACTTAGACTCATATACCTGAGTTTTGTTCTAGTACCACACCTTAGGAGTTGCAGAATTCTAGCAAGGACAAGAAGAATGCGATAAGGGGGGTAAGTTCAGATCCGAGGTCAGTAATGCCAAGGTTCGAGGGTAGCAGGGGAAGAGTCAAGATAGTAGGTCCGTTTTCCAGTATAGAGATTCTCTTTTTTGTGGTTTAGGTTTGATTCTAATAGTTAGCAGCGAGAGCCAGTTTGCCAGTACTGTTCGCCAGAGTTCGATTCTCTCGTTAGTATAAATATAAGCCTTTGTTCCCGGCTCAATTCTTTATGTTGACTTGACTCCTATTCTTCTGCTTAGGAGTTAGGTTCCCTCCTATCTCCCCGATACCTGCTCTTTTACTGATTGGCTGGATTCTTTCACTCAAAAGTCAGTATGCAAGGGAACCCTACGAGTCTTATGGGCGGGGAAGCAAGCCGTGGATGAAGCCAGGGTAGGCTAAGAAGTAGGAAAGCTAGGAAGTAGGAAAGCTAGACTGAAAGCAAGGGTAAGGTCCCACGGTAGTAAGGATGCCAGGAAGTATACATAGAATTACATAATATGGACCCCAATTTGAATAACTCTCCCCGAGTGGACAAGCGATACATAAAAGGTCTGCTGGGGCATAGAATAAGACGTGTACTGCCAGGTTCAGTTCAATTAAATGACGAAGTAAGGGTTAGGTTCCTAGGGTAGTGTTTCAGAGTTCAATTGCTGAGAGGGAAGGAATGTACAGGCCTCCATAGTCAGTTTTGCCCAAACACAGGTTAACTCGGGAATCAAATGCAGGACTCGTTCAACTACTTCTCTATTTACTACTTTCCTCTTGAACTTATTTACTAGTAATTCATTCTTTCCTCTGCTTACCTACTTTCTATGTGCTCGGTTGACAGAGGTCGCTACCAAGACTTGTACCTGGACCACTACCTGGACCACTCCTTTGACTTGTGTCTGCAACCACATCTTCTGTCTTCCACCTAGCCTGTAAACTCCCGACGCCCGAACAAAGCACTTTGAATTCAACTTTACTTGCTGATTCCCTTGCTTCCGCTTACTCACCTGATCTTTACTTTTCATCTACAACTGCTTCTGAAACGGATTCTTCTTATTTACCATATTCAGATCCTAGATTATTGTTTAAGTTGAAGTAGACGCTTAGGAAGGATTATTCATCGGTTAAAGGTGCCGGCTGAAGAAAGGCTGATTTCGTGCTGTTATTGAGCTGATGTTATAGTTCTATAATAGAGGAATTTAGCTGCTCATCTAGCAAATAGAGGAATTTAGCTGCTCATATCTAGCAGAAGTTGAAACTCAGTAAGCGCACTAATACTTTCTTGCTTTCTTTGGAGCGCCATCAAGAAATAAAGAATGCGGTGAGCTTATCAGCAGAAGTCAGATTGAATCTTATACATATACAGACCGGATACAAAGTGAGTGAGCTGCTCGCAACAAGTCTAGTGTTTGCCTGTTTCCGGGCTTTGGGGAAGGGAGTTGACCTGCATTTATATAAGTGGAGAGATATAGGTTCGTAAGTCAATCAGGTGTTCAAGCAAGAGAAGAATCCGAGTATTTATAAGTCGGGGGTATCTCGGAAAGCACTCTCCATTCTGTTAATTCCTTAGCAACCTTCCCTATGATATGACTGATTTCCTTCTTCTGAACCTGTAGACTAAACTATCACTGCGGACTGCTTTCCTGTCACCCGAAACAAGACTGGAAGAGCGGGGGGAGCACTGACAACTATTCTATTCAATAAAGAGCACTGAGCACTAAATAAGCTACTACTACAAGGGCAAAGAGAACGTAACTTCCCGCGCGCAACTCTAAATCAGGTCTTACAAGAGAAGCAAGAGAAGGAGCACCCCCAACCCATGAGCTTAGCGCTTAAAAGCCTATTCACAGGACTCAGTAATCACTATAGTACACCAGACATAGAATGAAAGTACTTTCCCTGGCGCCTCTCTGCTAACTGAATTAGGCTAATCTTTCTCTGGCAACTAGCTAATCTCACTCTGGTATGCCTGCTTTTGGCCCCTACTATATTCTAGATTATCTTATTATAGGATGGCACTTAACTTAACTGTAGCCAACAAAGACAGATGAAACTGCACTACAGGGCCTACCTCTCCTATGGCAACAAATGAGGAAAGTTTACTATTCTTATTTACCGCAACTACACAACCAACTAGTTACGTAGCAAGTCCTGGCTTGTCTTCCTCACCAGCATCAAAGCCTTTATATTCTTCCCCAAGAACGTAACTTTCAGACTCGCTCTGCTCTGGGCTCGGCAGAAAGTTCACCATATTCTTTAAAGAAAGGACTTAGTAGTAGCTTTGCCCAGTCTTGTTCAGGTGCTTCTATTCTTCCTCTTCTTCTGGAACTAAGATAAGAAGCCGGGTGATTACTCGCTGCAGCTTGTCCCGTTGAAGAATACATACCTCTTTCACTCCGATACAAATACTCTGGAACTCCCTAGTCATTTATTCCTCTTTCTTGCCCCAACTTACTAGAAGGGCCTCTAATGGTTGGTTGCTTCCTCCTGGATTCAACTCTCTCTGCCCCAACTTACTAGAAGGGCCTCTAACAGCGGATTCTCTTTCTACCCTTACTTGTTGAAGGGTCAAGGGTCATAGCCTATGTCTTCCAATTCTATTCCTCAGCCAAACTCACTGCTCTGGTACCTGAGTTAAGTCTAGTTCTGAGTTCGGTTAAAGTCTAGTTCTGGTGCGAAATCTCTTACTGGCTTTAACAACTGGTGACTTGTATATAAGGGGCAAGAAAGAAGTAAAGTGGAGGGTTGGTTAGTTACCGTAGAGCCATAAGGGGAATTTCTACTTGTTGAGGCATTTCACAGTACTGTAGTTGCGCGTCAGGAGTTGCCAGAGCCTAGTGTGGAGACAAGCTAGAGCTAAAGCACCAACTAGAGTATTGAATAGATTAACCCTTCTCCTTGCTTTACGAAGGGAAGATGGAAAAGCAGACGAACCTTTAACTACTACACAGTACTCTACTTTCTACCTATAGCTTTCGATCCCCAAAACAGGACTTGTGCTTATATACCATGTGCAAGAGAAGAGAGGAAGATAGATTCAATTCAATGAGAAACTTCAAGTGTAGTATAGGTCGGGGCATAGGGAAGAATCAATCGGACAGGTAACTATAATGGAAAATTCCCAATTAAGGCACCCAGAGCTTGTATCAATTTCTTTTTAGCCAAACATCTTAGGCGCAGTAACCGCCCTTGCGCAACGGCTAATTAACTAATAATGGGCTTGCAAGAAAACTCTCGTTAGCACATCCAGAACTCTACCTTTCTCACTGGTTGCTGACTTCGGCACAGCTTACCAGACTCTTCCTTAAATATTAGGATCCCTTACTCTCCTTTCTGAACCGACTTCACTCTCCTTTCTGAACCGACTTAACCCGACTTGTAGACGCAACCCCAACTCTAGATAAGAATTTGGTTTACTTTTACTGAGTACAGTAGTGAATTAAGTATTGCCAGGTCCACAGGTCCAGATGAAACCACTGGCAATGTAAGTAATCCAGAGCGCTCGGCAGGTTCTTAATGGGGCACAGGACTTCCCGCTGACTCAACTGACTACGTTACTTGTCTTCTTGTTTGCTCTTAACCAACTAGCTAGTAGTGCTCTTAATCATCAAGTCCGAATTGAACCCTTATTATAATCGGAAAAGGCAACTTCGATCGGCAGATTCCCGAGTAAGGTAAGTAGGGGTGTAGAGAACAAGCAACGTAACTCCTCGCGCAGGAGCTAAACAAGTTCACTATCAATTTCTAGCGTTAGTGGGTGAACCTTGAAGTTCGGCTTGTCTAGTATAAGCTTGGCGGGCAAGAAGGCAATTCTATAAGATATGATTAAGCACACCGAATCTATACTTCACACCCGATATTGAAGTGCGCTTCCTTCAGAAGCACTGTGTAGAGTGTTGTAACTTACTTATCTGATATATTTAGCTATAGGGATTCCATTCAACAAGTATAGACTGAGTTCGAACAAGTGTGTTAGTGAGTTTAAGTAAGCAATGAGGTTGAGGTGACCAGTGACTTCATTCTATAATCAGTGGTTATCCATCTTTCTTCTTTCCTTTACGCTTGCTGCTGACGACTTAACGGCCGATTCTTTCTCGTTCGTAGACTCTCCCTATTCTGCTTATGCTTCGTGCCTTGCTTTTGCTGTTGCTGATGGTGATCTACCTGTTGTTGAGTCAAGTCAAACATCAATATTTAGTGAAGCGCTCGGGATGAAACTAGAGATTCCACTCGCCAAGCAACGTATACTTATAAAACTAGTTGGATACGCGACTACTACTAGTTGGGATGAAAGATATTCCACTTCATGACTTAGATCAAAGCCAATAAGACGGGTATGCCCCTACCTATCTCCGACTAATAAAGTACTTGTTCTTTTGATTTACTAAATGCTATACTACTCGTGATAAGAGAGATATTCCAATTAATAACTCGAAAGGAAGCTGCCCGCTCACTTAAGCCCTCTGCTCCAACTCAAAGGTAGCCTAATTCAGTATCAGCATAAGTTGCATCTCATTCTTAACTAACGGGAGCTCGAACCACAAGTTCCATTCCTTTAGTTTCAATTCCACAAGCAGGAGAAGTAAAATCGAGTCGACAAAAGATAGAGTAGAGCTGGATCAAGATCAAGTTAGTCAGCTGTGTTAGAGCCTGTTGAGTCAGGAGTGAGCGGTTCGCAGATATATAAGTGGCACTAGTGGCAGTGGGCTTAGCAGTTCTAGGATCATCCTATTTAGAAGCAATGCCGGGGGAAAGGAGTATTGATTGGCAAGAGCTATAGGAGCCTTCTGGGGTTATACAAGACCGGGTTCATCAGCAAGTAAAGAAGCGAGTGAAAAAACCGTTCTAATTGAACTCCATAAGTAGTAAAAGAATGAAACAAGTCAGGTTTAAGCTCACTAACGCGCAACTAGAACTCGCTTTCGCTTTAATTAGGACTCCGGAATAATGCAAACATTTGTTCGCCTATCCCTTATGATTCTTAGTAGTAAGACCCTTGAGTTTAAGACCAGATTGATAGTTTCATCCCGAGTGGAATCAGATTCTTATTATTATTATTTATAAAGAAATAAAGTAGAGGCAGAAAGGATATCCCCCTTACTTAGAGGAAGCCCCTTATATTAACGTTTTTGGGATCAGTGTCCGGATCAATAGAATTGCCAGTGAAAGTGTCATCCCTTGTTGAAGCCTTTCTTCTTTCTAATTCGAATATTCTTTGTTAACTTAGCTAACCTTAGCAACGGACCAATTCTTTAGTGCCTTATAGTAAGTTGCAATAGGGTACAGATGGTAGGAGGATATAAAGATGTATGTCCAATAAGGGGTTTCCAACTTATAATAAAGGCCAGTTCCTTTCCTTAGGTTATGAGTAAGTGCTTCATCCAAGGTAAGAAATAGAATCCGGGTTGGTAGTATAAGTAGGGCCCAAAGAGATAAGATCTTTCTTCTGCTTCAATTCAATTCAGTACTAGAAGGGGTAGCTTGTTGGATAAAGACTCACTTCCCCGGCATCTGATATGGATACAACACAGGATACCTAACTAACTGGATACTTTTGATACCTAACGAAATGAATTCTTATATAAGTCTATGAATCTTGACTTACTAGCTTACCACTGTTTTTCTTACGATGACAACTCATGAACCTCGTCGCCAACTCATTCACATAGGGTGGAAGACCGTTGCCAGCTGGGTGGGCCAGGGAATACTGATCTGATGCCGGGTACGCTGCAAAGGTATCTATCTAAGCCAACTTCCCGAATAGAGGACTCGCTCATCACTTTGTTTATAATGATTAAAGCAAAGGCAGATCAGGATACAGAAAGAGTTTAGTTAACGCTATCAGGTCTTCTTTACAGACTTGTTAGGTCTATAGGGGTAGTTTTGCTTATATACTTGTATGGGTGGTTTACTTACTTGTTTCATTCTTATTTCTAGAGAGGTCGGGTGTAATCCTAGAGGTCGGGGCAGACTTAGATGGGTTGGGGCAGACGATCTTACTTTCTTTGATGCGAGGTAAAGTATCGGCTTTCTTCTTTTCTTTAGAATATATTCTTTTCTCTAGAATATCATATAATAAGTGGACGAATTAATGATTCCATTCTTTCTTTCCCTTTTGAAAGTCAAGTTGACTCCACTCGGATCGGTAGGTGCCAGGCGTATCGGTAGGTGCCAGGAAACCAGAACTTATAATAACCGGACACTAGCACTCAAAAACACACAAAGCCTGTCTTATCTGTACTCGTATGTCTTGGAACTTCCCTAAGCAACTCTCGCGGGTATCTCGGGCGAAAGCATGATGGGCAGGTATCGGGTATCTCGGGCTAAAGGATGCTACCGGGAAACTGCTCCTGACACCATGAACACTTGTCTAGTAGTTGCTTGGCCCGTTGCTTGGCTTCTGACTTACTATGTACTCTTACGCCTGCAGCTGGGCTAGTTTCGTTCTTTGTTGGCTGAAGCACTAAGCTCAGTCCTCCTCCAAGTCCTGTTGTCGGTTCATATTAGTCTCTTTGAGGGCGAGTGGAGTCAATGAACTACCCGGTTCGGGCGTTAACCAATAAACACTCCTTTTAGGGCTAACCACAATAAGGACTCCAGTTAGGTTTTACTCAGTTCTATACCAGGTGATACTCTAATTTCTTAACTCTTACGAGTTTCACTCTTTTACTACTAATATTCTACTAGTATCAACTTTCTCCCTCTTATACTTATACTTTAACAATAAACAACTGATCTAACCCCCTAACCTACCTAAACTCTGTCAACATCCAATCTCTCTCCTACAGATGGAGCAGGATCGGAAGCGAGGGCAGCGTCAGCTGCGATGCCTTTTTGAGAGTCTCTTTCCGTTCTTGTGTTTGTCGCATCGTAGAGAGGTTCAGGTTATTGTTCCCAGCAGCTATTCCTTTTTCTCATTTTACCTTTGTTGTCTACGAGAGAATCAACAGTTCATCGGTTAAGGCGCAGATCAGATTCACTTCAAGTTGACTTTTCTCCTGTAGAAATATAAGACATAAAGAAAAGAAAGAATGGGGCGAAGGCGCAAGCTATATTATAAGTTGGCTAAAGTCACTAAAGTAAGCAGCCCTCGTCTAGTTCTAGTGAATTTACCATAGGAGGGAGTTGATTCAATTACGGAGTTATAAACTTCAAGGAGATAGGTCGGCAAAAGCCCAAGCCAGCAGGTCCGTAAGATTTCCAATAAAGGGAAGCAGCGAGGTAACCAGCGACTATGTACTTTTGACTTCCTTAGCGAGTCGAGGTATTGTTTCCAGAGGTATTGTTATATGAGCCGTAGGTGTAGTGGAGTAAAATAATAGAATTGAGCGAACTTCTTTTCCTTTCTTAAAGCAAGGGCTAAGTGAGCTTTTAAGGAGTAAGCAGAACTAGGGCTTATGGAACAAAGTGGGAAGAACACACCGAAGAAGGACAGGTCAGACAAGACGACAAACAAGCTAACCTATAGTACTCTTTCTCGGGAGTAGGAATCAAATTAGATGAAAACCAAGTATCGTCGTATCTAAAGGAAGGGTAATCTAAGGAAGGGCAATCTTAGATCGGATTCAGGATTCTAATTAAGATTAGGATCATAAGTTGGATAAGATGAGGAAGCAGTGCCTTTTATGTCATAATCTCGTACAGCTGGCAAGGAGTGGTTCCTAGCCGATATTACCTATTTTGTTTCTTAGCCGATATTACCTATTTTGTTGTGATTAAAGGAGAAAGAGTAAGGAGCCTTAAAGTGTAGTTCGGGTGCTTGAGAAGGCAAGGCTCAGGCAGGAAATTATCTTAGTAAACCAAAAGAACTAGAAGTATAAAGTAGACGGACTTGTCCGATAAAGATGAAGTTCAAGCGTTTTTACCCTGACTGTTGAAGCGCACTGAATATGAGTATCCTTGTTTGCTGGTTCCTTTGCCTAAAGCTTGTTCCGTAGGCTTCTACTTGTGCTTTTTCCCCTTGCTCATGGCGTTAGGGATAGGGAGTTTCAAGCTTCTAGTAAAGTATAAAGTATCGTAGCTGCTAGTTGAGTATAAAGTATCGTAGCTGCTAGTTTAGTATAGATAAAAGAAAGAGAAGGGCTCCACCACTACTTTAAGGAGAAATCTACTAGTCTACTATAATAAGATATAATTATTATGGGTTTTATTCTAACTTGTATATAAGTGGAGTTGCAAGGAAAGTAGTTAAGAATTACTTAAGGGCACTTTACTTGGGGAAGAAAGAGAATCCCATAGGTTCAGTGGGAGTTGGCGAAAGGGAGCCCGGTCTGTCTGGACTCTTCTGTAATCTATATTACCGATAGACACACTCAATGAAAAGATTTGACAGCGTATGCGCTCATTGCTTTCGATCTACCTTTAGTTTGAACCTGTTGCTCTCGATCTACCCGTTGCACGTAAGCTTCGCTTCCTTACTCTTAGTTTGAGGTTTGCATATAGTCAGTTTCACAGGCCTACTTCCCCTATAGCTAGATTTATGTTTTACGCAGTTCGAGAATCAGAAAGATCAGTTGCAGAATTCAAAGTTGCTCGACCTTGTATAGAAAAAGTAATAAAGCAGAGGGGCATTCTTCATTCTTTTCTTTTAGTTATCAATTCCATTCTTATCTCCTTTCCTCGGGTACTGCTTCTGGTTTCTTTACCTACTCCGGACAGTATCCAAGAGCTCCATATATGTCAAAACCTATACAAAATCACTTTCTAGGTAAATGATGGTTTTTTAGGGAAATTTGTCCATTCTTTTTAGAGCTCTATAGATGTCAAAAGTATGAAAAAAGAGTTACCGAGGGAAATCATGGTTTACAGCATTAAGGTAAAGTATTTAAGAGTATTAAGAGGTTATTGTGTTGCAGGAGAAGGAGAAGTCAGCAAGCAAAGGTTAGTTTACCACCCGGAGACAAACAAAGTAAGCAAGCAAAGGAGTATCTTGTTTGTTAGTGAAATATAGAATAGTAGGGCACCACTAAATGCTTAATTCTTTAAGCAAGTAAGGGTTGGTTGCAATAACAAGTATAAAGATATAAGATAGCTGCCCCTGCATCCCCTTCTTTTGAATCTTATCACGCTGTGGAAGATCTGTATTTTGCTTGCTTTTGATCCTAATTCTAATACTACGGCTTCTGATCTGGTATACTTAACTAACTGATGAACTTGAATAACTACAAGCCAATCACCGACGGATTACACTCGAAACTGCTTCACCATCGGCTGATGATCTTGCTTCCTCAAAGAGTGTTGGGGCCTTCCGAGTGGATTCGATTCTTCAAGTAAATAGTGGATTCTGGAACAAGGCATTATAGCAACCAAAAGCCAAGCAAGTAGTCCAGTGCTAAGGCGAGCCTTTTCTATTCTCCCACCTAGTTTCAGCCTAATGGAAACTCTTTCTTTCCAATCCTCGCTTTTAGGTTGATTCGATAAATAGGAAGAGCCAGAGCCTATGATTATAAGAAGAGCCTATGATTAGCAAATAGCGATTTCTTGCTTCGTATAAGAAGAGTGACTTCTTAACTAGCTTGAGAGTTCAGGCTATACACACCTCTTATCACTGATACTATAACCAGGCTATACACACCTCTTATCGCGGATACTAGAACTTGACTTGACTTACTAAGCTTGCAGGAAAGTATGGACTCCTACAGGAAAGTTAGGACTCTTCCCACATTGACTCATTCTATCTCTCCTCTACCCTTTAGTGAGATGAGGCCAATCTCTGTTGCCTAAGAGCCTCCCACCGTATGTCGCGTCATTGGCATGGTAAAAAAGTGTAAATGAGTAACCGGCATAGGTTCCCCCGCATATATGGAGTAAGCCACGTTGAACCCGTACCGTTTCTGCAAGAGGTTTCCATACGCTTGTAGCTATTGGTATTGCTTTCTTCAGTGACGTCATTCGATTAAGGATGTAGTGTTAGTTCCAAAATGGCGATGGGGGTTGTTTGATTCTTTGACTACAGTAGGTCTCTTAGCCGTATACTTCATAGTTGCATTCTTAGTCGAATTATAATAAGGGGTGGATGCGCTTTTACTACTTAGTTCTATTCTGTAACTCCTGAGTTCCATGCTGTTACTCACCTGTTGAAGTCTTGTTGTTAGTGGATTGGTTCTTGCCCTTCCTTGGTTCAGTCTGTAACTACCTGGCATCAGTCCTAGTAGCAATGGGTTGAGTCTTGTCAGCACCAGTATCAGGCTTACCTCCATAAGTTCCATTCTTTAAGGAGTTAGTTCCATTCTTAAACAAGCATCGGAGAAGACTTAATAAATAGGGGTTAGATGCACTTGTCTCAGTCTTGCCCACAGTGGTTACATTCTCATACATACTAGTTCAATTCTTATTTGGGTACTATAGCATTGGAAGCAGTGGTTGAAGTCTACTCGGATCTAGTTGGAGCCTTGTGTTTGTTGGTCTCAGTGTTTTCCCCGTGAGTTTGCTCTGTCGGGGGTGGTAGTTAAGATTAGGTGGCAGTGCTTTGATTCTAAGATTGTGCCTGGGTTCATTCAGTGACGGTGGATGCGAGGTAAGGCTTATATCTGCCAGTTCACCCAGAAACTAGAGCAGGCCAGGCATTGTTTCACTCTTTGACAGATTATAGTAAGGGGTAACATTCTGATTCTGTTACTACCGGGTTCAATTCTGATTCTGCTATACTACCCCCCGGGTTCAACTCTTCGATTTACTACTTTCATTCTAACTCGACTACTTTCCCACCTCCTTAACAGGCTCTCTGGCCTCTCTCTCTTCTGTAGAAAGAAACTAATAGCTTGCCTTTCCTCTCTCTACAACTTAATCTAAAGGCAAGAACTAGACTACTGGGATTCCACTAGAACAAGAGCAGGAGCAGGACTTATAGTAATTTGATTCCACGACTTATCTCACTCAGGCTACTAATGGAACTACTCCTATACTACTAGATGCGCTTTTACTACTTAGTTCTATTCAACAAGCGTATACTAATGTAGCGCGTTAGTCGGGGGGGCTTCTTTACTTTTAGCTTAGCTTCAAAGCCTCTCCTCTGACTCACTTTCTTTCTTATACTTATGATCGGAGTGGGAAGAGCTCCTGTAGATGAGGGGAACTTCGCTCTCCAGTCTATTCATTATGACTTTACTACTGTGTATAGGAGTTTCATTCTAATATCTGAGTTTCATTCTATATCTTAGTACTCGATGCGGTCAATTAACACCTTAACTACTGAATCTGCATTAGTGGACAGAAGAATCAAGGGAAGCAAGCATAGTTACTTGGTTGATAGCAAATGGAGAATATCTCCTCTTCTCTGGCTCCTCATACTTCTGAAACATCAACTTACACTTACCATAGGGCCAATTAAGAAGTCACTTATAGTAATTTCACTGGTGCAACTTATAAATACCTTACTTACTAGAAAGGTCTTAGGGGATCAATTCTTTCACTCCCAGGACTACCACTTGATACTGACTAGCTGCAACTTAATATAAGGCTTTCCTGGCTTTAAGGTTGTTACTCCCTAGCTGAAGTCTGATCTAGTGGGGAGAGCTCTAAGGCTTCCTTACTATCTACTAAGGCTTCGACTTACTAGCTTAATTCTTGAACGAATTCTAAGAAGGGGGTGACACTAGTTTGGTTCTGTAATTCCAGTTGCAGTTCCATTTCTTAGTCAGATGAGTTCAATTCTGTACTTTCTTCCTACCCTAGCTCACCTCCGAGGTAAATTCGGAGATTGCTGACTGAGTCTACCCGGTTGAAGTCTTTGTCCTAGTGGTTTGATTCTTTCTTTTACTAGCTCAATTCTTTCACTCCCCGGTTTCACTCTGATCTGACTCCTGACTCCTGACTTCTACTTCTGTGAATCGGTGGTATTGGTTAAGGCTTCTTCCTAACTGACTTCAGGCTTACTACTCACTATCTGAGTATACCCTAGTAGCAACTGATTAATTGCCCACTAGCAGAAGTCCCAGTAAATTCTAATAAGGGGCATCCACAACATCAAGCTTAGTAGCCCTAGCTCAATTCTATCCTGTAGCTACATAGCACCAGTACCATACTACAACTTACTACTACCTAGCAACGGATTAAATGCTATCCCTTAACAGCCCCACTCCTTGGACTACGGTTGAAGCCTTGGAAGCAGAAGCCCAGTAGCCCGGGGTTGATGAAACTTTACTGGTTATCTTGCCTACCTATACTGTAACTACTTAGTTCAATTCCGAGTAGGGTAAGCATCAGAAATGAGAATAAGGCTTTGCTACTTGACCACCTCTCCTGCAACTACTGAGCTCTAGTCTTACACCGGCGAGCTGCCGAACACGTTTGAGAACCGTTCTGAGATGCTATATAACACCCTATTATTGGCGCTGCTCCTAGGTGCATTCAATTCCATTCTATACTTTCCGAGTATACATACTTATTTACGTTCTTGTGGAGTTTGACTCTT
>LVTN01004139.1:725-12723 GCA_001649415.1 Musa itinerans | reverse complement strand
GTGTGTGTGACACAATGACACCCTCAACATATAGGCTTGACAAGGCTATCGAGGAAACTGAATCAACTTAGTTTGCATGCATGTAAGAGCTTCCAGCGAACCAATTCCTACTAAATTCTTTGTCCAGATAAAATGGCGTCACGGGCTTCAGCATTCGAAACGAATCACGATGCAGGAAATGTCATCTTTGCTTTTCCTCGCCAAGGCTTCTGTCGTCAAACGTTTTGCTGCGGCCCGAGGATCCTTTATGGATTTTATAAGGTCAACTGCTTCCTGGTTCTTCATTACCTGTAGAAAGAAGTGAAATTTACCCAACAACACCCAGAGTTGCTAAATGAGTTCATTATGATAGAAGTAGAAACATTCCCAATGCAAAAACACTTGGAGAGAGAGAGGTTTCAAGACTCGAACTTTAATCACCTATATCATAACGGAGCAACAAGTTCTGTCCTCATATATACAAAAAAAATAAAGAGCTTGAAAAAGAAGATTATAGTACATTTAACTTAATGCAGGAGCAGTCGAAGGATTGAGACCACCAACCTTCCACAGTCCATCACTTGCGAGTATAACAAACTCCATTGTGAAGTCTATTGGCACGCGTCTTACATCGGGTTCTGAACTTAAATGTGCCTGGAGGCTTTGATCACCAAAAGCCCTTGCAACCGCAAGTTGGCCATTGACTCGAGGAACATCACCTGATCACGGCAAGAAGTTTCCAGACCACCCAATAGTGCTAGAGTTAGTCGATACTGTCGAAAAAAGTTCAAAGCACATATAGAAGAAAATTTTACCCGGAAAAGTCGTCACAAAACCCCCTTGCTTTTCAATCCTACTTCGCTCAACATGGGGCTCATGATCAACAGTCAGTTGATTAGCAGCACCTCTTTCACACAGGACAGCTCTGGAGTCACCTATGTTTGCTATCCACAAGTCTTTGCCATCAATTACAATTGCTGTCACTGCAGTTGAACCCCCAGGCCCCAGATGTTTTGAATTTTCAAGAATAGATTTATTTGTGGAGCAGTAAGCATTCATTATTGCTGATTGAGGATCTTTCCAGAACAAAGGCTGCAGTAACAATGAAGAAATGTCTCATATCATATTGAAGAATTAGATATGATATGGAAAGTCAAATTCTCAACTCCATACAAAATAATTGACAGAAATATATACTCTTCAAATAAAAGAGAACTCGGTTAGCTTAAATCTACTAAAGGGAATGTGTCATTCTGCAACTCTTACATTAATGATCATCTTGTACAATATCTTTTTTTTTTCAGATTGTAAACTCTACCAAGACAATGTTCCTACTAATGGATAAAAACTACAAAACATGGATGGTGAAAAAGGAAGTACAAATACCTCTTCAAGTATATTGTTGAAAAGGTTGGCTTTCAGGTAACTCGGTACACTATCTCCCATATGGCCATCAAAAATAGCAAATAGGCCTAGCTCATGATTTTTCTCATAGCTATATTTAGCCACATGGTAGTCTTCCATGTCATGACCTGATTTCCCTTTCACCAAATGGAATCCATGTGATACTTTAGTACTCGACAACTTACTCTGTCCTTTCCCAGTATCAGCAGATGACTTGAGACATGCCGCACTCTTCAGCAAATAAGACATTAAAAATATGGGCTAGAAAGCATCATCTTACACGAGGAAATAGAGTGTTAAGAACTTGAAACAAAAAAAAATAGTCCCAGAGATTTTCCATGATTTACAAAGGAAACAATGGAATCACCACGCAAAACAGAAAAGAAAAAAATTCAGCTAAAAATGGCAAAATTGATACAATGATTTATTTTGAGCAGCTTAAGGCATATGAATAGAGTCTGAAAAACGGCAAGAATCACTAAAGAACCACGTGGGTATTCTAGTCTGCACAAGGATATAGTGCACTTCAATTAACATGATTGTTCTAGACATAAACAAATGATGAATATAGGAGTCTTATTTCTTTACCAATATTACAATGCATTAAAAGTGAAATCCTTGAAGCCATGTTGTTCTAGCACCAGAATTGGAACTCTGGTACCTAGCCACAAGGTAAAGCATGAGACTATCAAAACTCGATTTTATATGAATTGTCACTTGTATGTTGGAAGAGTCTGGACCTTGAGACAATAGTAAAGTTGCTCTTTTGCGATTTGAGAGACTAAAGTTCAAGTCACAAAAATAATATCTTTATATTTAGAGGGAAGCATGTGTACATTGACCCTCCCCAGAGCCTACTGGCATGAGTCTCGTACACTATCATTGATATCTTGGAATTTGATGGTATGCAATTTTGTTTGCTTCTTATAGGTACATACAACAAAAAAAAACCATTAGTGACAAAGTGCTCATGGAACTTTTATCTCCTTAGACTCATAAGGATAGGTAATTACAATTTTTTAACTTGACACCTACCATATTCTCAAAAAAAGAGTTTTCTAATGACTTACTCAGTGTGTTCTTAAAAATTTGATAATTTTGTAATTCGACAATTGCCAGGTTCTCAGAAACAGAGTTTTGTAATGACTCCCCCTAGTATGTTCTTAATAAAATTAATGACAATTTTGTGAATTAACAGCGATCAGGTTCTCGAAAATAGAGTTTTGTAATGACCCAAGTATGTTTAAAAACAAATAACAAAAAATTCCTAATATATTTGCAACCATATACAAATGGAAATTCAAGCTCCACAAACACATTAGAAACGAAGTGTGCTTTCAAAGACTAGCCTAAAATTGTGCAAACATGTTCTCTTCTACCTTCAGCACATGTATACCTTCCTTTCTTTCATGATAACTTTAGCTTTCTTACCATGATTAACTATAAGCAAGACATGATAATCAAGCATGACAACCATTTCAGACTGGTCACTAGGAACCTAATATAATATTGTTTACTTGCTGTGCACCAACTAAAGCATTTTGCAAATGGATAATCTGTATCTCAAACAACTAGAGACGAAGAGCTAGGTGTACTCGTCCTCCCTCCCCCATATCCACCCTCTCTCTCTCATCCTCTACATGTTTGACTTTTACCGCCTGGTTAAGAGCATGCACATCACTGCATGGTTTCAAGATTAGGCTCATGGAGAACTTTCACCTGAGGTTGCATAAAGATAAATGAATTGTATAGGGTGAAACCACTGTTGCACTTTAATTATCTGGTAAAGAAATTCATAAGCTGTTACCTTACAAGTTTGTACTCACAGGAGTTTAGATCTCTTAGTTAATCTGAGCCTTTATTCTAAACTTCCAGTTTTTATACATTAATTGGTGTTTCAAATGCAATCATCCATGACGTTGGACAACATAATAAATCCTACGTGTATAAGTAGATAGAAACTGAACAATAAGTGACATCCAAGTAATGAAGAGACAAGTAAACCTAAAACCAAGAAAGTAATCAAGATACACAACTTCTCCCTGACTACCCAGATTTTCAATCAATTGGATAACACGCATGCAAAAAAATAGAATATAATCAAGAGATTTAGCATGGAAATTTCAGCTCCTAGAACATATAAAGAAGAAAACTATCGGGAAATATGAACTTCAACACCAGCTTTATGACACCAAAAGATAGCAATAATGCTTAGATTCACAAGTAACACTTTTGTAGAACAAATTACTAGAATTCTTAATAATAAGGAACATTTTGTATCAAATAACACAAAGGATTGTAGTAGTTTCCTATTAACCATCCAACTGTTGTTAAATAACTACGATTCTCGTGGTTACTGCATCCAATTACGGGTTAAAGCAACTTCCTATTTGCCGGAGTTACATGTTGATTGAAAAGAGCTCTGATCCATCGGCTTCCACGACCAAAACACCTCCTAGATGTAACAACCACAACACTAAATCCCTTCCTATTTCATCAAAACCAGAAACAAACACCCACATCTACTTTGGGTTTGGTAAGGGGGGGGGGGAGAGAGAGAGAGAGAGAGAGGACCTTGATGATGTTAAAGAACTCGGACTTCTTCATGGCGCCGGGACTGAGAGGTGCATCCGATCAAACAGGAATCTAATCGAAGTGATGTTATCGGGAGCGAAAGGAATCCCGAAAGGAATCGTCTGATTAGGCGAAGAAGAAGAAAAAGAAGAGGGCAAATCTTCCAATCCCATCAGTCCGCTTGACTTCGTTTTGTCGTCGATGAATAATGTCACGACAATGACAACGACAAATGGTAGGCGGTCTCGCGTTTACCTGCTTCCTCCTCTTCTTCTACTTGGAGTCGTAATCCTATTCGTACGCTTATCATCGCATCTTCCTGGAAGTTTCCTCCTTTTTGACTTCCCGCGCATTTCGCATCAGGGACCTCAATGTAAAAAAGTTCAACATTCTCCTCGGTAATTTGTCAGACTATTGTGGTTGTTTTTGCAAAAATCTCACCTATCATGTGTTTATTTAACCTTATATAGGTATCTACTTTTAATTAAAGGACTACAAATTTGACTACAAATTTGACCAAATCAGACAACCCCAATGTATATAATTGCTAGCAGCCAATAATTCCAACATAGACCCAGTCAAAAGATTCACATTGATTTGACGGAGAGATGATTTAGTAGATCAGTCAAAATGCAAATTGTAGAAAACCACAACTTAGCACATTGTAATAATCAATTCTAGTAATCTCCAAGCAGAATGTCGAGAACAATAACAGACTTATCAATCAGAAGCTGCACGGCAAGTAGATAGGGATATTAGCGGAAAAGCGAAGTACTGTCACAGAGGCAGTTCACCGCTATCGGCAATTACAACTTTGCTTTTCGGTGAACCGTTCTGCCTCCCTTCTGCTTCGATCTTGTACACCACATCCATGCCGGATAGGACTTTCCCAAAGACAACATGCTTACCGTCCAACCTATGGAGAAAAATGAAGCAAAAATTCAGCAATTATTTGCATCTTAGAAGAGGATGAGAACTTGGGTGAGTGACAAATACCAGCTAGTTGTTACAGTGGTGATGAAAAACTGAGATCCATTGGTATCAGGGCCAGCATTTGCCATCGACAGAAATCCTACACATAGACGAACATAACAGGGTCAAGTTTTTGGCATATGGACCCAAGAAAAAGGAATTTATAGTTGCCATCTTACCTGGTCCTGTGTGCTTGAGCTTGAAGTTCTCATCAGCAAATTTTGATCCATAGATTGATTCTCCACCCCTCCCATCTCCAAGTGTAAAGTCACCTCCTTGAATCATAAAGCTGGGTATGATTCTGTGAAATGCACTCCCCTTGTAGTGAAGAGCTTTCCCGCTTTTGCCTATACCTTTCTCACCTATAGTAGTGCATATAACAGATATGAGATGATATAAGAAATCTTTGGCAGTAACTTATCTTTCACATCACAATATTTATAGTTCAATTAAAAAACAGATTAAACTATTTATTGTACTTCTATAGGCACTTGCTAGGATAATGTTTATCTAGTACCAGGACCTGTCGAGCAAGATTAAAGGTGGAGCTTCTTGATTCAAAAAACCTGCATTTTTGTTTTGTAACATGATAAGGGATGCAGGACTTCCCTTCCCATGAATAACAAAAGTTGTTCTTATATTTCCCCTTTCCATATAGAAATGCAATTCTCTTTCAAGATCATAAGCTTTTATGTACATCCATTAGTCCATTTGGTGCATTTTAGGAGTGCCAAAGTTTGGATGAAAAAGAACACTCCTAACAATGGTCCCTGTTTCTTCTCATGTCTCTTGGACTATTTTTGAACTTAGAGCAATGCCTGTGATACCTAAAAGGGTAATAAATTGTTCCATTTTTTCTGCAAGGAATGGTTGTGCTTGCATGCTTTACTTGAATCTTTCCACCAGTGAGGTTCCTAAAAACAGCCGGTTGCAGGTTGGCCATGTGGCCTATCATTCATATTTGGTGGCAAATACGAAGAGAAGTTTCTTTGTTTTCAGCAAAAAATTATCAGAGAATATTAAAAAACAAGGATATTCCGACAACTTAACTTAAACAGCCTTCTTTTAAAAAATTAGTCCACAAGCAAGCAATAAAAACAACTGAGAAAAGCTTAAGCATGACAAACAAAGTGCAAGCATACCTGTGCATAGAGCTCGAAAGTTTTCTGTAGAAGCAGCAGAACCAAAAAAATACAGAAACAAACAAGTTAGGTGACATAATTTCATATCAAGATCACAGACATAATAGTAGATAGAAGGTAAAAAGAGTACAAGAAAGATAAATGAACATAACAAAACAATAATCCAATAAAATTAACATTTAACAGATGCATACCAGCTGTCTTAGGTACAGTTTTCCCAAAAAGACCCATAACAATGCGACCTGGCGGAATTAAATATCACATAAAAATTAGTATCAGCAGCAATACTTTACAATTCATAGTCAAATCTCGCAGCAAGATAACAACAAAAGAAAACAAGTTTGAAGCATGTGTTTTCCAATTGAAGCATGAGGTTTCTGAACTCGGCATCTCGACCACTGTTGAAGCACATGTTTTCCATCAATCCGAACACAGTGACCAGCACACGGGTTCACAAGATATTATGTGCTTTGTGTTATGGCCTGTATGATTTTGTCCTTCCAAGATGGATCCTAAAAGGCACTGTGGGGATAAAAGACTTGCCAGTTCTTATAAGTCCATGACCCTCCAACACCTAAGTGAGACTTGTAAGTATAACCTAGAACATTCAAGATAACATCAAAACAGTTCCTGCCCACATACAAAAGCTCCATTTCAGAGAAATTACATAAGCATTCTATGCGGACATAAACCTTCTCCTTATGCTAAAGGCTAAATTGCCTAAATTCTAATTATCCTAGCTGAATAACTTGTCATTCAGAACAAATCCAGCAAGCACGTTTCTGGAAAAAAAAAGACAATTGCTAAAGGTTAGTTTTTCACGTATATCATGCTTTGGAAACATTATGCATTAGACTGGTGCATCTTCCTGATAATAGGTCATCTTATACCCCATGAAGACGGATCAACCTGCAATTTTATTGACTAGTAATAAATGCTCCGCAAATATTCTTAATCTTTTTTGCCAAGCTACAAATATATGATGTCTATGTCCAGGGGCTGCCTTCAGGTTTCCAGAAAAGAAATCTGAATAAACAGAAAGAAGCAGGAAAAAGCTAAAGCTTTCGTTTACTTAGTTTGAAGCAGTCTCAAGCTACTCGTTAGGAGAATCTTTGACCCTAACGACATCGCACAAGAAATATAGATGATAACATACACATACGACTACAAAGTACCACATGCGATATGCAAATAAGAACACATGGTCATGCCATAAACATAGGTGCAAGGTGGACCAACATAGCCCTTGGAAAAGCAATTATATTCATCCAGATAACAAAAGAAAGCTTTCTTTAATCAAATATTATCAGCTCAGAAACAACAGTGGTTCAATTTTGTCTATAATCATGGTGAATAGTAATACACTGCGGGGATTCATAGGGTATGAACTGTCACATGCATACCAGCGGGTTTTCCACCAATCTCGATATCGAAGTAGACCTTGTGTGTTACTTCCTTTAGGCTATCTTTAGATGCTTTAGCCTGAAACAAATAATTGAATAGCGAATGAGAACTCAACGGAGGACCTCCCACAAGCGCTCATTACAATCTACACTAAGGGTATCCAACTCAAAATTATCTACTCTACGCATATGCTCCCAAATAGCACGTAAGTCGGAAAAAGTGAAACACAAGGCCAATTAAGTGGGAAAAAATCCCAAATAAATACTATGCAAGGCAAGCAAACGAGCCTTAAGAGAAGAAAAAGAGGAAACCAAGAGGTTCCTTTCTTTGTGGATACGCAAGCAAACAACAAACTGTCAAACAGATAAATAAGAGAAACCAGTAGAAAATCGAAAAGAACAGCTCATGGACACTTTTGATCTCGTTCCATCGAAAACAGGCAATAACAAGGTTGTGAGACGAACGAGGGGCTTTCCGTAGAAATCAACGAATAGATGGTTTCTTTTCCGTTAATCCGATCATCCAGGCGAAAAATCCAAGAATTGATTCAAGAAAAATCTGAAAAAATAGAGAGGGAAGGCGCGGATGAAGGCGCATCGAATGGATGGATGTACATATATAAGAACCTGCACGAGGACGATGGCGCCAATGAAGAGGACGAACCACCGCAGCCACGTCGCTGCCGCCGACCGCTGCTTCGAAGCCATCGTCGCCATCTCTCTCACGTCGGCGATGTCAGAACTGGTCGGCCTCAAACAACCTAGCAAACCCTAAAATAAAATAAGAGGAGGAAAGTGAAAAATGTCACGTGCAACGCGCGTGATTAAATACACGCTCTTTAGGCGGACTCCTGTCACGTAACATGGACACGTCGAGTCAGTAATTTTATTTTTCGTAATAGTTTTATCGATGCTTTTTTCAGAAATTATTTTGTAGATCATTTGGTTTGGAAAAAGATGAAGACAAAGTCTTGTATAAATAACCTCTGGGATTTTGTTTTCAACCTGTCTCTCATCTAGCGTGCATATATTAGAATCCTTATAGATTCTAAGCTTGAGTTGATCTCTTTAGGGGATCGACCTCCTTGGAATTTTATAGGGGTTCCTTCCTCCAAGTTGCTGCTCAAAGACTCAGAAAAGATTCATCTATTGCTTGAGAGAAGAGGATGAATACATAACTATTTATAGGACTTGTAAACCTCAACTCCTAATATTACTCATCTTCAAGACTCATACTTATAACTAACTCCTAATAGGACTCATACTCAAGACTTATATTCCTTTACAACTCCTAATACTTCTCTAAGAAACAACCTCCTAACTCTAGTCACCCTATTCACCTCTTTAATAGGGGTCGACTAGGTAAATTTGATGTGAATGCCCCTCTTAATTAGGACTCTCCTAGCTAAAGTCCTAACAGACCCGTCATCTTCAAATCAACCTTGTCCACGAGGCTAATGATCAATGAATTCTGAGAATTTGATCTTCAAGTCATCATAGTTCTCTCAAGTGACTATTTTTGTTAATCTTCAAGTCATCATAGTTCTCTCAAGTGACCATTTTTGTTGGTAAGTTTGCCCACTGTATTAGTACTACAATAGTGGGTCGTCGTCGTCGAGTCACGATCCGTCGATCAATAATGGCACTCGGTTGGGTCTGGAGTTCTCCTTGGGTAGTCATATTTGGTAGATGGCTTTGGGTTGTCTCATTTTGTCCCAGCTTGAGCTTTAAACATGACACATGGAAGATTGGATGGATTCGGGAGTTGGTATGTAAGTCCAATCTGTATGCTACAGCTCCGATGCGCTCCAAAATTTGGTAGGGTCCATAGAACCGAGGTGAAAGCTTCATAGATGCTCTGATCTGGATTAATATTTGATTATATGGTTGGAGCCATAGGAAGACCCAATCTCCTACTGAAAATTCTCTTTCGCCTTTATGTTGATCATATTGTTGTTTCATCCTTGCTTCAGCTACAGTGAAATTATCTTTTAGCAACTTCAGCATTTTGTCTCTATCTTGTATTTCCCTGTCTACTTGTTCCACTTTAGAAATGCTCAACACATATTTTGGGATCACAGGGGGAGGTCGGCCATACAAAGCCTTATAAGAAGTACATTTTGTGGATGAATGATAAGTTATATTATATCACCATTCGGCATAGGGAAGCCACTTTGTCCACTCTTTTGGCCGGTCACTAGTGAAGCATCTGAGGTATGTCTCCAAGCACCTGTTCACCACTTTAGTCTGGCAGTCGGTTTGTGGGTGATACATCATATTTCTTTTCAATTTAGTGCCCTACATCTGGAATAACTCTATCCAAAATCTGCTCGTGAAGATGCAAGTAGAATTTGGCACAAGCACAATGCATCCCTTATAGTGCAATTCTTTTGAGTTTCAATTGTAATGAGCCACGGAGCTTGGTGCTTCTTCTAAATTTTTTATGATCTTACTGGTCTCCAGATCTTCTTGTCATTCCCTCTTAATATCCTCAAGGAAGTTGCTGGTCGGAAGTGAAACGACCAAAAATTCAGCTTGCTTGAGTAGCCGCGAAAGCGCATCTGCAACAACATTATATTTCCCCCTTTTGTAAGTTATTTTATAATCATATCTAAGAAGCTTTGTTACCCATTTTTGCTACTCGGGGGAAGATATCTTTTGCTCCAAGAAATATTTTAGGCTTTTATGGTTGGCCTTGATTTGAAATGGTTGCCCGATCAAGTACGGTCTCCACTTGGCCACCGCATGCACAATCGCTAGCATCTCCTTGTCATAAATAGTCATCTTGAGATGGGAAGGAGATAACGCCCTACTAGTATAAGCTAGGAGGTGGCCATCTTGTATTAGTACAGCACCAATTCTGACTCCGGAGGCATCGGCTTTAATAACAAAAGTCTTGCCGAAGTCGGGTAGCGTTAGTACGGGCGTTGTCATCATTGTGGCTTTAAGTTTGTTGAAGGCGGTGGTGGCTTTGTCCGACCATTGGAAAGCATCTTTTTTCAGCAAGGAAGTAAGGGGTGCACTGATCTTTCGATAGTTTTTCATGAACTTGCAGTAGTAGCCTATTAAACCAAGAAAGTCGCGTAGCGATTTTATGTTCCTCGAGGTCGGCCAGTTCTGTATTGCTTCAATTTTAGAAGGGTCCATCGCCACACCTTCTTCTAATATAATATGCTCCAGATATTTCACCTTCTGTTAAAGAAAGCTATACTTCAATTTTTTGACAAAAAAAATATGTTCTCGTAAAATCATCAAAACAAGTCGTAAGTGCTGAAAATGACTTTCAAGAGAAGGGCTGTAAATAAGGATATCGTCGAAGAAAACTAGCACAATATTATGAAGATAATTTCAAAAAATATCATTCATAAGGCTTTGAATGGTGGAGGGAGCATTAATGAGACCAAATGGCATTACCAAAAATTCGTAGTGGCCATTGTGTGTTTGAAAGGTGATTTTTGATATGTTTTCTTCGCACACTCGTATTTAATGATACCCGGATCGAAGGTCCAGTTTTGTGAAGACTTGTGCTCCCTTTAATTCATCAATTAATTCATCTACTACTGGAATAGAGTATTTGTCCTTGACGGTTATGTCGTTGAGAGCTCAGTAATCAACGTACATTCACCATGTTCGGTCCTTCTTTCATACGAGGAGCACCAGTGAAGAGTAGGGGCTGCAACTTGGCCAAATAACTCCTGTTTCGAGCATCTCTTTTGTAATTCTTTCTATTTAATCCTTCTAGAGATGTGGATATCGATATGGCAGAGTATTTGCTAGAGCTTTGCTCAGAAGAATTGGTATACAATAATCATGCCGACGAGTAGGAGGTAGGTTGCACAGTTCATCAAATATATCTGAAAATTTAGCAAGAAAAGGAAGTAGGTTTGGATCTTCACATTCTGTTACCTCTCTCTTAGTTTTCTGCTCAAGTTGTACCAAAAAGCCACTGCATGCTTGGTATAAAACCTTCTTCATTCGTTGTGTGCAAATCGTCATTATGTCGCCCCCACGTTTCCCATGTAGTATCACCTATTTCCCCTTACTATAAAATTTCATAATTAGTTTCATAAAATTTTAGGAAGCATTATCTAATGTTGTTAGCCATTCGATGCCAAGCATGACCTCATAATCATCTAGAGGGAAGAGGAAGAAATTTATAATTATCTCTTGGTCTTACAGTAATAGTTTCACCCGCGGGCACCTATGATCACACTTCAAAATTTGTCCGTCGGCGACCTTAATGTCAAACCTGCTACAATTCTTAATAGGTAAGTCATTCGGACAGCAACCTTGTTGTTCATAATATTATTAGTACTTCCGGTGTCAATAAGAATGGTGATAGGTTGTTATTAGGAATGAGTCGGCACTAAGTGGGGGGTGAGGGGGGGGTGAATTAGTGCAGTGATAAAATCACTGGTTTAAAATTTTTTCAATCGATAAAAATCAATTTCATAAATATGCTTGAGTTGAAAACATATTTTTTCGTAAGCATAGTGTGTTAGGATCAAGAGCACTAAGAGGGGG
>LVTN01004138.1:2626-13526 GCA_001649415.1 Musa itinerans | reverse complement strand
TCATGTTAAAGATATCAAAAACTTGCATCGCTATCTTACATATTGATATCTTACCATATAATGAATAGTTACCATTACTATCATTCACACTTGAAATGTAAAACTTAAAAATGGATGTCAAGCCTGACATCATTTTCAGAAGAGATACATCATGATAGGAATCATGATGGGAGTATTGATAAGGTTAAACGATTTTAACTTATCAATATGACTGTTGAATTCAAAGGCTTTGAATTCAAGAATGACTTATCTCAAGTATGGCATATAGATAGGGAGAGTTAAGGTTAACTCCGTTATCAATTGATTGTCATCATCAAAAAGGGAGAGATTGTTGAATCTCGGATTTTGATGATGAAGTCAATTGTCATTGTTCTCTAATCCATATGTTGAGATAAGTGTGCAAGATTAACTACGTTGAAAGTAAGACATGCAGCAGGAGTTGCGCCGGAGTCAAGACCATGATCACGTTGGGGGTTCGAGAGTTCGATGGAAGTCCGGACGGTCGTCGGAGGTTCTGAAGGAATAAATCCGAGAAGTTCGCAGCTTGCCAAAGAAGCTCGACAGAACTCACCAAGTGGATCGTCGCAAGTCCATGAGTTTGCCAGAAGTCCGCCGGAGCATCGCCGAAGGTTCGTTGGATGTTCGCCGGAAGTTCGCCGAAAGCTCGCCGGAAGAAGCGATTGACGCACCGGAGCAAGTTGTAGTAAATGTCTTAAAATTGCATAGTTAGCATGATAATTAAGTTTGAAATGGGAGGTAATCCCATTAACTTAATCTTGGGGCAATTGGGCCCTTAACATACCCAAATTGGGCCGAATGGATTAGCCCATTCAGACCCAGATTTCTGGTCGGCGGTGGCACTGCCCAGGAGCTCAGTCTCCCAAGTTTGCCAAGCGGTGGAACTGCCCATGTCAGGCAGTGGTACCGCCTGAGCTCGGTCTCTGAGCTCTGCCAGGCGGTGGAACCGCCCTTGTCAGGCGGTGGTACTACTTGAGCTCGGTCTCCAAGCTCTGTTAGGAGGTAGTACCGCCCAGTCTGGAGGTGGTACCGCCAGGACCCCGGAAATCCAGTAGATGTCATTTTTGAGCTCCAAATTCAAACTAGTTTGGGGCCTCTATATACCCCACCCTTTCCTGCATGAAAGGGCATCGAAATCTTGATCCTATTATGTGATTTTTACAGCTTAAAAGTGTTGTGAATGCCAAAAGTTCTTCTCTCTTTTCTTCTAAGTTTTGATCATTCAAGAGAGGAGTGAAAAATATATAAGGGTTGTCTCCTAAGCCCGTCAAAAAGAGTAGAGCTGTAAAAGGGTGTTTGGCCTTCGCCTATTGAAGGAAGGCCTCTAGTGGACGTCGGTGACCTCGTCGGAGGAGGAAGCCAAAAGTGGATATAGGTCAAGATTGACCGAACCACTCTAAATCTTGGTTTGCATTTACATTCTGCTATTTACTTTACTACAAACCTCCATATGTGCTTTACTTCCTCATTACTTTTGCTACACTCCTTTACGAACTTGCTTTCAAGATAAGTTTCCAAAAATAGTTTTACGTCGGAAACAGTTTTATCGTACGAAGTCTTTTTAAACCGACGAAAGTTTTCCGCTGCACTAATTCACCCCCCCCCTCCTCTTAGTGCTCTCGATCTTAACAAGTGTCAGACTGACACTGGTGGTGATACCACCCAACGTAGGCAGTGGTACCACCCGTGCTCGGGAAACCTGGGATGAGATGTTTTTAGGCTCCAAGTTTGAATCAACTTGAAGCCTATAAATACCCCTCTCATCCCTAGTTAAAATACATAAGCACAGAGATTAAAAGTGAGAAAACGCTATTGCAATCATAAGTGAATCCCCTCCTCTAGCTTAAACTTTGATTTCTGTTTAGAGAGGAGTGTGTGTTCTTGTAAGGGTTATCTCCTAAACCCAATAAAAGGAGAAGAGGGGTGTAGAAGGTGGTTGGTCTTTGCCTATTAAAGAAAGACCGATAGTAGATGCCGGTGGCCTTGATAGAAAAGGAATCAATAGAGTGGATGTAGGTCACGATGACCGAACCACTATAAATTGGCATGTTCTCTGGTTTGCATTTCCTTTGTCCAATTTACCTTATTGCAAACCTTCTTATTTGCTCATTACATTCTTATAAACGGTTTAAGGTTTAATATCTTTCCAAGATCGATTTTATCATACGAGAAGATTAACGAAGTTGACGTTTTTACCGCTGCACTAATTCACCCCCCCTCTTAGTGCTGACTCTCTTTCCTGACACTCTCTACATGCTATGCAAAGCATGAACAAACTAAATGACATGGACATACATAAGCATTACATCAAACACTCTGTTTATACTTTTGTCCGTGATAATCGGGCCAAATGATTAGTTGACATAATGCTAGAAGGCTTCGTGCCATAAATTCGGGCATTGGGCCGAAGGATTGAACATTGCGCCAAGGAGATCAGAAGTTATGGGAGTCAACATGCTGATTGGGCAATATGCCGAAGGAGAGGATGATATGTCGAAAGATTGGATGAAGCACCGGAAGAACCAATGACATATCGGACAACAGATAACACATACTTTATAATAATTTGTCTAGATCAAGTTAGTTTACGTCGTAATTGGGTTGGTTTAGAATGTAATTAAGTCAACTCAATTAGGGGCCAATTGGGCCCGAATTTGGGTTATTTTGGGCCAAGAGAAAGGCCCATTTAGTGCCTCGAAGCCACGTCAGACGGTGGCACCACCGGAGTTGGTGGTAGCACCGCTAGTGACTCAGTCTCTAAGACACAATCTCCAAGATTATGTTAGGCGATAGTACCGTCAGATTGGGCGGTGGTACTACCCAGTGTCAGGTGATGGTACCGCCCAAACATAGTCTCCCAAGTAGTGGTACCGCCAAACTAGGTGGTGGTACCACCAAATTGGGCAGTGGTACCACCTAGTGTCAGTGCTGCAGGCGGTAGTACCACCTAGCACATACGATGGTACTACCAAGACCCGGGAAAACCAGTGTGAGATCTTTTTTGGCTCCAATTTTGAAGTCATTTGGGGTCTATAAATACTCTAGCTATTCCTACATGTAGTAGTAAGAATTGAGCATGAAATTGAGTTGAAAATGGGGGAAAGAATACTTGAGAAAAATTGGGAAACTCACTTAGGATTTAGGATCACTTCTTCCTAGTATTTAGAAGTTCATCTAAAAGGAGAAGTGAGGTCTAAGAAAGAGAGACTTGTAAGAGTTGTCTCCTAAACCCATGAAAAGGAGAAAGAGTGTAAAAGGGTAGTTGATCTTCGCCCATTGAAGGAAGATCGTTAGTAGATGCCGGTGGCCTCGACGGAAGCAAAATCGAGAGTGGATGTAGGTCATGATGACCGAACCACTATAAAACTTGGTTTACATTTACTTTAAGCTCTTTACTTTCATTGCAAACTACTTTATTTACTTATTCACTATACTTCCGTATACTTTCAAGTTAACATCTTTCCGATACGGTTTCTTATCTAAATAAAGATTTTCAAAATCGATATTTTTAAAGAAAGCACTAATTCACCCCCCCTTCTTAGTTCTGACTCGATCCTAATAGTACTATTGCTTGACACAGTCTTAAAGATTATGTCTTGGAGACTAAGCCTTTGGCGGTTCCACCACCTGACTTGGCATTGCCATCGCTTGGCCCAACTTTTGGGTCACTGAATGGGCCTTTCTCTTGGCTCAAAATAGCCCCACTTTGGGCCTAGTTGGCCCCTAATTGAGTTGGTCTAATTACATTCTAAACCAACCTAAAACTAAAACTACTTTGATCTAGACAATTATTATAAAGCATTAATCATATATTATTTGACATGTCATTGGTTCATCGTCCTCTCCTTCGGCGTATTGCCCAATCGGCATATTGCCCAATCGGCATATTGTCTTCTCGTAACATATGATCTCCTTGGCACAATGTCCGATCTTTTTAGCTTGATGCCCAAACTCATGGCATGAAACCTTCTGCCGACATGTCGATCGATCCTCCAGCCCGACGTCTAATCTCCTAATATGTTCCACTTCAGCCCAACATTGATTCTTCTTGCTTTAATTATCTCTTCATGAATGAAGCTAGTCTTGCGTCACTCAAAACACAAATTAGATCATAAATGCTATCAATTGGTTTCATCATCAAAATCCGAGATTCAATAAAAATGCATTATGAGAGGAGATGCTTCACCACTTCATCTATCATATAGATCACCGCTAGAGAGGAGAACGTGAGATATCCTTCATCGATAGATTGGGATCTGTATATTAGGGATATACGAATTGCTAGTCATAGGTGCCCTACAAGCCAATCACGTGAGTGATGGCACATGTGACTCGACACATAGTATTTTTGTTTATTATTATTTAGTATTTTATTACTTTATATTGTTTGTTGTATAAATATATTATGATATCCATGGATCTATGCAATGAGAATCAGATTGTGATGAGATCACGATAATGAGACCGATTTGCCTTTAAACACAAATCCTAAATAATTTCAATCATAGGTTACTCAAAAAGGACATCGAGATAATTGGATAGACTAGTGTGCTGGATACCCATCTATATGATGTATGCAGCTAGTCTCATAGTTGCTCATGTGGGGATACAAGGGATATAGTGCAGATGCTCATTGGAGAATAAGTTGACTGATTGATCCGCTCACGAAATGTTAAATGATTGATGATATCTTATTATCAAATAGTGATTTCGTCATCCCAATGGTGTATCTGGTCCTTAGACTTGAGACATAAATGATATCCTATATGAGCACTCCACTCTTTGATACTAAACTTATAGGTCTGGTGGTTCTAGATCTAGCATAATCGGTTATCGGGAGTGGTAGCCAACCATATAAGGGCTATTGAGTATCAATAGAGGATCATCCACGCTAGGTGTCATAAGAGAAATATCCCATGTATTCTTGCTCAGA
Organism: Musa itinerans; assembly: GCA_001649415.1. Lineage (NCBI taxonomy): Eukaryota > Viridiplantae > Streptophyta > Magnoliopsida > Zingiberales > Musaceae > Musa > Musa itinerans. Next base: position 8,575 of record LVTN01004138.1, on the reverse strand, counting down.
CAAATCCTTGGCTAGGGTCATTCGGATTAAGAGAGAAAGAGTTCTTCAGGAGAATCTGATTAGAGCGAGAGTTGAGTAGAAACTGTATGGGCTTGACAAGACCATGCCTAGTATACGGTCTCTAGAGTATTAGATTGATGAGGTACTATAGATAGATGGTAATTGAGGATAGATAGGTCCAAAGGATTGGATTCTCCTGTATCATCTAGGGGTTGCAATGTAGTGGCCTAGTACATCCGCAGTTGATAAGTCGAGTGAATTGTTATGGAGATAATAATTCACTGAGCTAGAAAGAGTTCTGACGGGTATAACTCATGGCTAGCTCGATATTTGGCCTAGAGGGTCACACACATATGGTAGGCATTGCGATGAGTAGAGGTTCGGATATGAGATATCTGTTGGAGCCCCTATCTTATTAGATATCTAATAAGCCCCTAAATTATTGGATCCTATGGATAAGATCCAATAAGAGCTAATAAGAGATTATTGGGTACAGACCCACTAATCTAAGAGGCTTGGGTAGTTGGATGGAGATCCAATACCCAATATGGCAGGATCCATTAGGGTTAAGTTGACATGGGGCCTCTATAAATTGGAGGGAACCAAAGACCCATAGGCTAAGAGATTCTTTTTAGCTGCCTCCTCCTATTCTCCTCTCTCCCTCTCCTCCTCATACTACAAACCCTATTTGGGGCATGTGGACAACAAGAAGGGGGAGCCGCTTCTTGATTATGTGGTGCGCGCGAGGAAGAGTTTTGGGCAGCGATTTGAGGAGCATCTTCACAGCTCTTGTCATATGGATCACCATTAGAGAGGAGGACAGTTGACCTCTTTCATCCTCTCCCACAGATCTGTAAGTTTTCAGGAATATACAATCTCCTTAGGTAATTCTCTTATATGTAGTTTTTCAATTTCGCGGGTTTTCATGCACCAACTTTTGCATGATGATGAAACCTTCTTTTCTGTAGGAATTCTAAGATTTTGTTTTTCCTATTCTTTTACTACACATGTGATGTCACCCCAGATTTTCCAATAGTAGTATCAGAGCCAGGTTTCTTATGCAAAAGATTGGCTTTTAAACTGCATGTGTTGTGTTCAATCACGTTGAAATTGTTTTATGCGATTGCTGCAATTTTTTGTTGTAGTTTTCAAATCTATGCTGCATATTTTCTTGCTGTTAAGAGATGTTTTAGATAGGGCTTTTGATGTCAAATTTGTTGACACAAAAGGGGAAGAAAGGGCAGCAACTGTTGCTGCCCCTAGGATTGGCCGAAGGCTGCTTGCAGCCTTGGTTGAGAGCACCAATTTACAGCTCTCGGCCTAGCCAAAAGCAGCAGGATCAATAGCAGCATGGCTGCCCTCAACCTGTTGCATGGCAGCCCCTACAGTCAGGTTTCTTGGTTGCAAGGGGCACTATTTGTGGCCAGGGTTTCTTGGCCACAAGGGTTGCCCAAGCGGAAAGGAGTTCTAGCTACATGGGGCACCTATAGCCCATGGTAGCCCTACAACCATAGTTTCCTGGCTACAAGGTACTCCTTGGTGGCTAGGGTTTCCTAGCCATGCAAGGCAGTCTAGTGGCCTAGGATTCCTAGTTTTTCGGGGAGTCTCTATATAGTAAGATTTCCTTTGCTTAAGAAGGAATTACCTACCATGTAGGGAACCTGCCATATGGGGCACTATTATAACCCTTACAGATTCTGAGCTTGAGATTGATTTCTTTAGGGGATCGACCTCCTTAGAACTCTATAGGGGTTCCTTCCTCTAAGTTGCTGCTCAAAGGCTGTAAAAAATTCATCTATTACTTGAGAAAAGAGGATGAATACATAGCTATTTATAAGGCTTCTAAACCCCAACTCCAAATCAGACTCCTACTCAAGACTCCTACTTCTAACCAACTTCTAATAGGACTTCTACTTAAGACTCCTATTCCTTTACAACTCCTAATGCTTCTCTAAGAAACAACCTCCTAACCCTGGTCGGCCTTTTCACTTCTTTAATAGGGGTTGGTTATGTAGGTTTTACATAATTGCTTATCTCAATTAGGACTCTCCTAGCTAGAGTCCTAACAGACCCGCCCTCTTCAAATCAGCCTTGTCCTCGTGGCTGATAATCCATGAATTCTATGAATTTGATCTTCAAATCGTTATGGTTCTCCCAAGTGGCACCTTTTTTTGGTAAGTTCGCCCACTATATTAGCACTTTAGTAGTGAGTCGTCATCATCGAGTCACGATCCATTGATCAATAATGGCACTCGGTTGGGTCTAGATTGATGTTTGCTTGTATAGTTGGAGCTATAGGAAGACCCAATCTCCTATTGAAAATTCTTTTTCGCCTTTGTGTTGATCATATTGTTGTTTCATCCTTGCTTGAGCTACAATTAGATTATATTTTAGCATTTTATCTCTGTCTTGTAGTTCCCTATCTACTTGTTCCACTTTAGAGGTGGCCAACTTATATTTTGGGATCATAGGGGGAGGTCGGCTATACAAAGCCTTATAGGGAGTACATTTTATGGATAAATGATAAGTTGTATTATACCACCATTCGGCCCAAGGAAGCCACTTTATCCACTCTTTTGGTCGATCACTGGTGAAGCATCTGAGGTATGTCTCCAGGCACCTATTCACCACTTCAGTTTGGTCATCGATTTGTGGGTGATATGTCATACTCTATTTCAGTTTAGTGCCTTGTATCTGGAATAACTCTATCTAAAATCTGCTCGTGAAGATGCAAGTAGAATTTGGCACAAGCACAATGCGTCCCTTATAGCGCAATTCTTTTGAGTCCCAACTGTAATGAGCCACGGAGCTTAGTACTTCTTCCAATTTTTTTATGAACTTACTAGTCTCCGGATCTTCCTACTATTCCCTCTTGATATCCTCAAGGAAGTCATTGGTCAAAAGTGAAACGGCAAAAAATTCAGCTTGCTTGGGTAGCCGCGAAAGCGCATCTGCAATATCATTCTCTTTCCCCTTTTTGTAAGTTATTTCATAATCATATCCAAGAAGCTTTATTACCCATTTTTGCTGCTCAGGGGAAGATATCTTCTGCTCCAAGAAATATTTTAGGCTTTTATGGTCGGCCTTGATTTAAAAGCGTCACCTAATCAAGTATCCATAGTTTTTTATGAACTTGCAATAGTAGCCTAAACCGAGAAAGCTGTGTAGCGATTTTATATTCCTCGGGGTCAGCTAGTTCTACATTACTTCAATTTTGGAAGAGTCCACTGCCACACCTTCCTCTGATATGATATGCCTCAGATATTTCACCTTTTGTTAACAAAAGCTACACTTTAATTTTTTGACAAAAAGAACATCTTCTCGTAAAATCGTCAAAACAATTCGTAAGTGCTGAAAATGACTATCAAGAGAAGGGTTGTAAATAAGGATATCGTTGAAGAAAACCAGCACAAACTTATGAAGATAATTTTGAAAAATATCATCCATAAGGCTCTGAAAGGTGGAGGGAGCATTGGTGAGACCAAAGGGCATTACCAAAAATTCGTAGTGGCCGTTGTGTGTTCGAAAGGCAGTTTTCGGTATGTCTTCTTCGTACACTTGTATTTGATGATACCTAGATTGAAGGTCCAGCTTTATGAAGACTTGTGCTCCCTTTAATTCATCAATCAATTCATCTGCTAATGGAATAGGGTATTTGTCCTTAGTGGTTATGCCGTTGAGAGCTCGGTAATCAACGCACATTCGCCATGTTCCATCCTTCTTTCGTACGAGGAGTACTGGTGAAGAGTAGGGGCTGTAACTTGGCCAAATAACACATGTTTTGAGCATCTCTTTTACAATCCTTTCTATTTCATCCTTCTGGAGATGTGGATACTGATATGATCGAGTATTTGCTAGAGGTTTGCCCGGAAGAATCGGAATACAATGTTCATGCCGACGGGTAGGAGGTAGGTTGCGTGGTTCGTTAAATATATCTGAAAATTCAGCAAGCAAAGGAAGTAGGTTTGGATCTTCAAATTTTGTTGGCTCTCCCTTAGTTTGCTGCTCAAGTTGTACCAAAAAGCCACTGCATGCTTTGTGCAAATCCTTCTCCATTCGTTGTGTACAAATCGTCGTTACGTCGACCCCATGATTGTATTCCAGCCAATTGTACTATTGAATAGCATCTCCTTCAAGGTGGATGATAACAATTTCCACCATAGCATCATCCGACATTTGGTAGTAATGAAAGTAACGTTCGGCACGCGAAATCCACCCCACCGGGTCTCCTTCTTCCCATCATGGGAAGTCCAACCTCATGCGTGTCTGCAACATGTCCAAGGGCTGTCCCTCCTTCTTTGGATGTCTCTCTGAACTCTCTCCTTGCTGAAATTTGGTTGGACTCGGCGATTTTCCAATTCTGAATTCTGTAAACAAAGCACGCAATTTGTCCTCCAAATGCGATTCAAGTTGTGATTCAATCCGAGATTCCAATACTTCAAATTTGGCATCAATTGGATCTTGAGAAGCCATAGTATATGCTTGTAGATCAGTGATGTCTCTATCTTTTTCTATTGATGGGTTAATGGCATGGGTGGTGGAAGGTTCGGAAGAATTGAGGATCACGGAAAGGTACTACAGTAGATTTTTAAGTCTAAAGTGTAGCAGATTGGATGTACAAGATTAGTGGTTTATATTGAGAATTTTTTGACGAAACTAAAGGGAAATCAACTGTTAGGAAGTATCAAGGCTATCGTAAAAATTTTGTCTAGATTTGCTTAGAAAAAACACAGTAGCAAGAACAAACAAACTGTGTTATGCGGCCAGAATTCTATAGTACAGATTTTCAAGTGTAGCAGTTTGGACGTAAAAGATCAGTGGTTTATATTGAGATTTTTTTAACGAAACTAAAGGGACATCTGCTGTTAGGAAGTGTCAAAGTTGTCATAAAAATTTCATAGAGATTTGGACAGAAAAAATGCAGTATCAAGATCAAACAGACTATGCTATGCGGCTAGAATTCTGTAGTGTATCTTTTGTCATAGAGATGAAAACTTTGTGACGAAAAGTTTATGCAGCAATATGTTAGGAATGAGTCGGCACTAGAAAGGTAGGGGTTAATTAGTGCAGCGGTAAAAATGTCTGTTTAAAATTTTCGTTTTGATTAGAAATCGATTTCGGAAATGTGCTTGAATTGAAAGCGTGTTCGTAAATGTATTGAAGGCAGTAAGTAAGTAAAGTAGTTTGCAATAAAGTAAATTGCTCAAAAATAGAAATGCAAACTAGAGAAGAACACGCCAATTTTATAGTGGTTCAGTCGTCAGACCTACATCCACTCCCAATACCTCCTCCAATGAGGTTACCGGCTTCCACTATTGATCTTTCTTGAAGGGAAAAGATCAATCACCCCTTTACAGAACTTTCACTAGTGGCTCACTCTCCTTTTACAAACTTTGACACTTAAAAAATATGAAGGTGAACTCTCAACTTTTGCAAGCTATTTCACTATAGTTTCGGGTCAGTTCTTATCACTTCTCTTACCTTCCCAACTGAGAAGTAAGGGGTATTTATAGCCCTCAATTGGCTACAAAATTTGAGCCAAAAAAGGTCTCATCTCGGGTTTCTTGGGTCCTAGCGGTACCACCACCTATAGCACTAACACTAGGCGGTATCACCGCCTAGAAAATTGTGTCTAGGCGGTACAACCGCCCAGACTGGTGGTACCACCGCCTGACACAGTCTCAGAGATTGTGCCATGACGGTGCCACTTGTTGGGTCATTGTTTGGGCCTTTCACTTGACCCAACATAGTCCATACATGGGCTCAATCGGTGTTAGGACTCTAGCTAGGAGAGTCCTAATTGAGAAGGACATTCATGTAAAACCTACCTAAGCCGACCCCTATTAAAGAGGTGAAGAGGCCGGCTAGGATTAGGAGGTTGTTTCTTAGAGAAGAATTAGAAGTTGTAAAGGAATAGGAGTCTTGAGTAGGAGTCCTATTAGGAGTTAG
>LVTN01004137.1:0-13538 GCA_001649415.1 Musa itinerans | reverse complement strand
CACCACAGTTGCACTTTACCCGTATCTGCATCATGCACTCCTGCCTCTAATAAGACTGAGAGACAGGGAGGGTTTCTGACACAAGGAATATCCCAGATGTCTCACAGAAAATTCTCGATATTTCCTGTTCAAGAGTTAAGAAAACAACTTTAAGGATGGCTGACAAAACAATTTTGGTTTCGAAAATCTTCAATTAAACAAGAAATGCGAGGCACTGATGATATCTAGAAGTGATGATTAGGTCACAGAGGAACAGAGAAGAGTGGCTTATAATCTGCCTTAAGAAAATAATGTATTTTCCAGTCATTTAAAATGAACAAATTTATCTTCCAAAACCAAGAGAAACTATAAAGTAAATAAGCAGTTAAATAGGAAGCAAAACAAACATAACCACATACAATACCAGTAAAATTCTATCAATAGGATAACAAGTCATCTATAATGGATATTTCTCTCCTCAGCATCCATTTGAATAGTTCAAAACTAAATTAAGACAAAATAGCTTTAAAGTCTACCACTAATTAAGCTTATATATTCAAGGAATAGAGATATTAAAATCAAGAAAAAATAACACAGTAGTTTTCTGATTAGCTAGAACTACAGGAACATGAAACAGAAAAAGTATCTTCCATGTACCATTGTGGTGAACAAAATTATCGTCCTAACAGGGTAAAGCAACAAAAGAACATGTAGTCTTCACTAAGCCAAGATATCGTATAGGAGGTGACCAAGGCTCCTGAGAAAAAGCTACTAGGAGGTTCAAGAGATTGCAGTGGCAGCAAATATTCAACTTATATAAATGACTCACTTATAGATGAGAGTGCTGATTTTGCCAACCACATTGCCTGATCTAGATAGCCCAGGAAAAGAAAAAAAACAAAAGTGAAGATGAGAGAAGTAGAGGAGTTAAAAAGAGAAAAAGAAAAGTCGACAAGGGTGACTGCAGTGCTCAGCAGCATAGCTCTTGAATGCAGTCTTGGCAAGGTTCAAATCTCAGTCGTACTTGAAAATACAGATCATTATCTACCAACCTGACCATGTACTAACATTAAAACACATAACTTGATACCATTACAAAATCATTTATTTTATTATTTTATTGAAAAAAAATCAGATGATACGGGTTGGTATACCAGCATTGTACCAGTTTAATAGATCATTAGAACAAGTATCTGACCATGATCAAATCATTAGTCATCTGAGCAGTGCTCTTTGCCATACCTATGATAGCATGAACCCAAAGGGAAAAAAACACTTGACAATGAAGTGACCAGGTAATTTCACCCATTGATCCCATTTGACCAGTACCATCCGATAAGCTCACCTTCTTAAATATCAAGCGATTGCTTTCCATCAAATGCTAAACATATCAGTCTGGTTTCCCTCTCTTTTACTCTTTTTTAACATGTCATTGTAGTTATGTGTATACTTAATCATCAAATGTCTCTTTGTGCAACATTGTACTTCAGAATTTTAATTTCACATGCAAGATTCTTGAACTTCTGGATAAGGAATTTTCATGTCAAACCGGATCAGATTTTTCTGGTACTTAAGCTTCTTCTTGTTATTAGTGTTCAAATAGTTAATCGTGTATAAATATAACTCTTTTTCGCCACGAATAAATCTGGATACCTAAGAAATAAGAGAGGTGAGGAGAGAACAGAACAAGAGAAAGGAAGACAAGAGATCACATGAGAGGGGAGGGGAGGATAAAGTAGGGCAGGGGAAGAGTAGAGAGCACAAGACAGGGGAGGAGAGGAAAGAACAGGAATGGGAAGAGAAGAGACGAGATAAGAGAACAGTACCAGCGAGTGGAGGCAGCTTGTCCTGCGACAACGGCGGAGGGAGATGAAGGCTTGCGTCAGCGGCAGGGAGGACGTGGCTAGGCCAGCGATGTTGGCAGCGGCAGCAACGAAGAATCTAGGGCTCGCTAGTGGCGCGTCCCCTCGCTTCCCGGGCACGCCGCCTCCACTTCTCCTTCAGAGAAATAGGAAGATACTTGTCTTCAGAAAAGAAGAGGGAGATATAATGCCGGGAAGGTGCACCGCAGAGGAGATCGGCGAGAGGAGCGAACGAGTGAGGCGGACGAAGGTACATGCGATAGTGGATAATTTAGGTTTCGGCTCGGGCGGGGGTTGGGTTTGGTCGTGATTAGGTTAACCCAAACCGACCCGACATGGGTTTTCCTTGTCAACCCCAAACCCGCCCCGGTTTCCGTTTGCACTGAACCGGGGTTTTATTCGATTGCAGATGGGTTGCGTCGAATTAGGCCGAGTTGGATCGGGTTGCTACATTTTAAGTACACCTGGTTAAAATGTTTTCCAAATATAAAAATCATAGAACGATTGTAACCCAATTCAAGATGACCTTTAGATTTTCCAGTAAACACAGAGGGTTTAATTGGGTTGGGTCAACCAAGTTCGCATTGAACCCATACCCAATCCAACATTCCCACATCCAGTATCTTTTGACAACAATATCAAGCACAGAGTTCGATTAAGTTGCAATCTTCCACACATTTATTCATCAATCAAACAGCAAGTGCAGTTTATATTCTTCATATCAGAATATACCATGCAAATCTCTTTATCATAGTAGTAGTATTTAGCAGCGAGATTAGATGTTCACATGATATTATTACCAATTACCGACGTATCATATACGAGAACAAACCTCTAGATAACTCCATGTATTATTCATGGCTTCACTGCATGCATTGCAATCTTCCTCTCGAGGCCGCTCTTGTCAGCCCCAACAACTTTGTCGACTTCTTTCCCATCTTTCACAAAGAAAAAAGTTGGTACACTGTTGACATTCCAGCGATGAGCATCGTTCCCGAGTTCATCTATATCGATTTTCAGAAACACAATGTTGCGGTGCTTCTCTGCTAAGGCTTTGTAAATGGGTGCCATGAAGCGGCAGGGCCCGCACCATGTTGCAGTAAAATATAGAATGACTAATCTACTCAAGCGCACTGCAGCCATCATTTTCGTTTGCAGTTCGTTCGAAGAGTGAATGCTAATAACACTTCCTGCCAATTATAGCGAAAAGAACAGATATATCTTCATTACAACAATGGCTTAACAGAAGGAACCATGGAATCAAAATAATAACTCAAGTTTTCAAGAAAAGTAATGCTGTCATACGAATGTAAACCTGCTCACATCTATAGTAGAGTTAATCAATCAAAACATTACACCATAACCTATGTTATCTTGTGGTATGCAGTATCTATCTTGGTTGCGTATTGAAAAGTTGTCGCCATCCCTTATCTTGGATAATAGAGTATTTGGCTTCGTAGTGGCAAGGATTTGATCCCCATGCTTTATGCCTTGCACACATCTTACTTTTATGGTCCAATAAGTTACCAATGATCGATAAAAGAAATCAAGGATGACGGAGAATGAAACAAATCAAATAAATCTGAATATCAAGCTACAAATTATAATTGAGACAGAATGCATATAAGTTCAATAGCAGCCAGAAGATTCCGAACAAAGGAGTCATGGAAAACTAGTTATGGTCCAATAAGTTAGCAATGATCACTAGAAAAACATCAAGAATGGCAGAGAATGAAAAATTGGTAAATCTGATATATCAAGCTAGAAATTGCAAATGCTGATGCATGATAATGCAAGTTCCAAACTGACAACCAGTTATCCTGATAATATAATATTGATCACTGTCATCATTCCATTTTATAGGGCCTTCAAGTAGCTCTTAGTTTAAAAGTAAAGAAAAAGCTTTTAATCAAGCAAACTAAGGGGAAGGCCCAACCTACAAGACCTTTGTGTATGTTTTGGCATATGATTGCAACGAGAAAACATAAAAGGAAAAGAATTTGTATGGAAGTGATATACCATCCTGTAGAGCAGCAAGAGAATCGGGGTCTTTTGGCTCAGCATCCTGCTTCAGATTTGGAATTTGATCATATATTTAACATAGTCAGGTTAATATCGGACACAATATCAACATACATAACACAATCACTCTTAAAATAAGATTTCAAGGATGATAGAACATGATGTCAAGAAAGGAAGTTCTTACAAATGCTTTATTTTCTGAAGTTGACTCCTTTTTCCCCCTCTCATATACAGCCTGTGCAAGATAAGTAAACATAATAGGACCAACAATGCTCTTATCATGACTACAGGTATCATGGAAGATAAAGAGTTAATATAAGCAGAAAGGAAAAGAAATACGTTAGCTTCAGCACGCTGGCGTTGCCTTTCACGTTCAATTTTTTGTGCTTCTCTCTCTTTCCTCAAGCGCTCATATTTTCTGCGATGTTCCTCAATTTTATGTGCATTAGGCTCAACCTGCAGTTTACAATCCATTAGTTGAAAAGTTCTCCAGCACCTTCTTCACAAAATTTATTAACCTTTTTAAGCACTGAATTTATCTCCTCATCATAATCAAGTTTTGATGCCACATGAAGGTCACTTGCAGCTTCTTCCCACTGGCCTAACATAGCTTTTGCCATTCCTCTATATTTGTATCCTTTGGCAGAGTCAGGATTTATCTAAGCAGACAAACTGATAAGGATACATGATATGGAAAATTGGAAATGCATATCATCATTAATGATCAACTTCCAGGTTGTCAAAATATGAGATAAGAACCTGCAAAGCTGCATCTGAATCACGTATAGCAGCATTTGGCTTACGCAGCTTGACAAAAACACTAGCTGAAAAATACGACATACATCAATACAGGAATAAGACATTATAAAAACCAAAGCATCACTCACAAATCTAATCAAACAGAAGTTGTTTTAAATAAAATAATCATTACCTCTAGTGGCGTATAAGATAGCTGAACTTGGGTTCAACAAGATCGCTTCTGTAAGAAACTCAATTGATTCATCCAACTTACCTGGTCAGCATAATTATACAGTTAGAAATGGTGACTGATTCACATATGTCATCAACGATAGAACAAATTTTAGCCTGCCTTCTGACATTGCATTCATAGCCTTTGCTTTGCACATCTGAGCAACATCACGACTCTCCTCGGAAACTTCAGTTGATGCGTCTCCCATCTTGGCAGTAGACCGAAATCAAAATCCAAATTCAGAAAAAAATATCTAGGATGATAGTGTGCCTTCACATTGACTTACTCGAAACATACCTTTTGTGGAGGACCATTGTCAGGTTCTACCAGCTCACCATCCAGCTCAATATCTGACTCCATAATTTCATCCTCAATGGCAGCATCTTCGGGCTTCTGGTAAGGCTTCTTGTCTACAGAATCTGCTGCAGCTTTTGTCATTTCATCATCATTTTCACCCTTCATAGGATTTTTCTGCGATTACCAATTGAAAATTCTAAATGGTTTTCTGTACCAGTAATTATATTTAGAATTCTTCACAACTTGAATAAACAGAAAAACAGAATGTCTAAATTTTGGCCTCCAAACATTAAACAGAGTGACAAAGGAGTAATTGCTAATTCCTGTGAGTTATTGTAACTCATCAAACAGAATGATACTAAATCTGCCTTCCATAAACCAAGAAATTTAACTAAGAGAAGATAACAACAAGCTCGTTATGAGGTCAAGGACAAGGAAGTTGTGAACAAATTAATGAAAATATATAGCATATTTCATATTTCTGCTACAGCGGAAGCCTGGATAAAGATCATTATAGTAATATAGACCTAATACATCACTTATGAGAAGACCTTTGTACAAATGACCAATGTTAACCGGTCTAAGCATGTACCACTATCATATAGCTTAATACCAGAATAAACAATATCATCAATCTTCGTTTTTCTGTATCATTTTAGTTAATGGTATCGGGTATGTACCATACTGGTTCATAGGTGAGCAAAATCAGATCACACTAGTCTTTAAATCCTTAAATATGACAACCCTAAAATAATCAAGAAAGTAGAAAAGTAATATATCCATTTGCTTGTTTTGCTAAATACACAGATCACACACAATGTTCTAAAATCTATGTCCAATGCCGTAACTTGTCAGCAATCGAACTGGTACAACATCGATACCATACACATACAGCACAATCGAACTGGTACAACATCGATACCATACAGCGTATCAGGTATAGGTGCCAATATGGGTCAGTACCAGCCTTACCACTACAGAAAGAGAGATGGCGGCAGGGAAGAGATGGCGACGGGAGGAGGCGACCATGTGAATGAGCAACAGAGGAGAAGTGGTGGTGGCAAGGTAGAGGGTGACATGGCAATACAAATGAGTAACAAGGAAGAGGATGAACAGTGGCAGCGACAAGCAAGCATGTGAAATAAATGAGTGTAAGAAGAAGAAGCAACAGTAGTGAAAAAATATTAAAAAAGAATGCAGAGGCATGATGGATTCTGATACCAAACAGTGATTTTATCATCCGATACAGCTTGATACTGATCAATTTACATCTAGCAAGCCCGATACAGTGAACTTAGCGGTATGCTTGGTTCCAGCTTCCACGCATCGGTCAACCATCTAACTAGAGAAAATTGATATATACTAACTGGGACAATCAAACTCTAATCCTTGATCACCCATTTTAGACTTATTCACAATTTACCTTGAAAGGAGTTTAAACTGATTGGTCCACCTTAATTGAACTCCAATGTAATGCCACCTTTAGCAATCTAAACAACTAGAGGCAGGTGTAGAATCATGAAACTTGATAGCTCTTGATGTATAAAGACAATTACTAATGAGTTTGTAGCAGTTAAGGTTCACATATATGTTCTGAATAATTGATTAGACAATTACTAATGAGTTTGTAGCAGTTAAGTTTCACATATATGTTCTAAATAACTGATTTTTTTTTTTAAATCATCAATTAAAGATTCACAAAAGGAAGAAATTCAGCAAAACTTCATATAGAGGATGCAAAAGGCCAAAAGCTATAGTTGAGAGTAGAGCGGTGAATATAAGGCTGAAATCAATGATTTTAGCAGAACCTACAAGTCAAAAAAGTGTGTTGTTGTTGATGTGGCCATCCAAACATCAATAATGAAAAAGGCACAAGCTGATCCTATATGAGAAAACCCCGATCTTAGAATAATAATAAGAAGAAAAGTTGTGGAAGACACATGCTCTAATATCTATGTTAGTGTTGTTACCCCACAAAAAGCTACCAAAAGAAGGTTCTAGTACTCTCAACGTGAATCACAATTGTAAAATAACTTGTCTAACCTTGCTAGATGAATTTTGGGACTCACATGAACTAAAGACTCCCTAAACTAACTACTAATTATGACCACAAAATCAGCTCAAAAAATATAAAAATTTAAAAGTCTAATATATTTCTTATTCTAGTTAGAAAAGGTATATTGACTGATAGTATATATTTTGAATAACTCTTGGGCATTACAAAATTATCGCAGAGGCCTTCTTTTCTTTCTAATAAATTATCATAGTGGCCTTCTTTCCTTCCTAATAAACCTTAAGATTTCCAAAACATACCATTCTAATTTATGAAACATGCTTGTCTCTTCTCCCACTTGATCTAAGTATCCTTTTTTAGCCTAGAAAATAACCTTGTGAGCATCCAAAATCAACCAACAACCATCCAAATGAAGTAGGAACCAATTGATGTCATGCAGGGCATTGTTATGATTGATCTTGGCTCTAAAGGTCTGATCCAACCCTTACCATAGTTGGCCAAGGTGTGGCACTCATGATGGATGGTCTAGCTCTCGCTACTCAATCACGTTATATATATATATATGTGTGTGTGCGTGTGTGTGTGTGTGTGTGTGTGTATACATGTACATGTATATATACATATATACATGTACATATATATATACATATATGCATACATATATATACATATATATATATATATATGTACCACAAATATAAAAGAAAAGTATAGAAAAATAGTCTACATATGCACATCACTTGCCACCTCTTGTTAGAAGGAAAAAATATTTCTATTGGTTTCTACACACCCAGTGTAACAAAAGAACAGACAACTTAAATGCTAAGACACTTTTGTCAGTCCTATCCACCACACTGAGTAGGTTGGATAGTAGAGTTAAGCAAGCAAAGCTAAGATCTTCTCATTTTGACAGTGATAAAATTATTTCCCTAATTTAAGTGATTTGAATATACTTCTAAAAAAGAAGGAAGCCTTCTGATGGTCTTTGTAAAATTATCAATTCATAAGTGAGTGCATGTGATGCCAACAAATGGAGCTGTGCATTCTATACATGTATATGTCTAGCAGTTCAATTTTTAAAGGTAATATACTCGTACGGTAGCAGATGCCACTTGCAGGTTCACTAGTTGTCTAGTCTAACCAATTGATAGGCACTAAAATTAGTATGCCAGTATCACTAGAGTAGATGAACAGAAGAAGAGATTTCGATGATTCCATAAACAAGAAAGCACAAATATTGAAGAAAGACATGACACAGAAAATCTATTAACCAAATGCTAAATAAGCCATTGCAAATGCTTCTGATACCAAAGTTATTCGCACGAGAACAATAAACCCTACCGAGAATCACAAAAGTAAAGATCGAGTGAGTGTAGACGAAAGAGATACACAAAAAGTACAAAGAAATAGAGAGGAGACGAATCACTGACCGACATCGCTTGGGGGGGAAGACGAGCGCCAAGGCTAGAACGAACAGGAAGCGACCATCAGAGAGTCAAAAATCAAATTATTGTGGCGTAAAAGATGAAGTAAGAGAAGGGAGGAGAGAGAAGGCACCACCTTTGGAGATAGTCTCGGAAGAAGGCGAGAGAAGGATGGTGGAGAATCGAAGGGTCGGACCTGCAGCTGGTGACGAAGGCTTTCAACTCATACACCTTGTGGGCATCCATACTTTCCCTTCCGCTGCCGCAAAGCAAAGCATCCCCTTTGTTCTGCCGACCCTTGCGAAAACAACAATAACACACACAAAAGTGGGGCTAATTGTCGATTACAACCACGGAAGAAGCTGCACGTGATATCAGGTGCTGAATTAGAATGGCAAAACGGTCATTTGATCCGTCTAGTCAATGATCGAAGAAACGTGGCCGCGTCGACTCCCGTCTTCCCCGAATCGGGCCGGCTCGAGCTTCTCCTATTGCGACTTCGTCAGGCCGGCGACGAACCCGGCAGGACCCGCGGTCACCCGCAGCGGGGGCCACAGGCGACGGGCGACCGGATGACGGATCATTCTCATACCAGACGATCCTTCCCGACAGGGTTTCGAAGGCTCCCGGGGCGATGAACGCCGAAGAGGGGGGAGAAAGAGGGAACGGAGAGGGTGCGACGGCAACGACGCCGTCGAGTGCGGAGGAGGAGGTGTCGAGGACCTAGAAAAGGATAGTTGGGGAGGTGTCGAGGAAGCGAGCACGAGGGACGCAGCGCTCATGGACCTGCCGACGCTGCGGCGGTTCGTCTCACCGGTGGCGGTCGAGCTGGAGCCCGACGACGACTCGGAGTACCTGCGGAGGGAGTTCATGAACCAGAAGGCCCTCTCGCAGGACCCGGATAACGCGCTTCTGCTCGCCAACTTTCCTCCTCCGCTGCGGGTGACAGCGGCTTCCTGGTTCGGGTCCTGCCGGGTTCGTCGCCGGCATGGGGAAGTCGCAACCTACTGGTGCCCACCGTGGAGTCCAATCGAACAGCGACTCCTAGTCCGGGTCCTGCCAGGTTCGTCGCCGGCTTGAGGAAGTCGCAACCTTCCTCACAGTGGTGCCCACCATGGGGCCCAATCGAACAGCCATTCTCCCAGGTGTTCTTCCTGTTCGTCGACGATGGCAGACGACCGTGGCAGGACGTTGCTGTCGTTGGCGGAGGAAGGGATTGCGAGGAAGGAGAAGACAGATGCGAGGGTGAGTAGGGGATCAGGGGCAGCAGGACGTCGCCGGTGAGCAGCACGTTGCTGTCGCTGACGGACGAAGGGATTGCGAGGAAGGGAGAAGGCAGAAGCGAGGGTGAGACGGGGGATCAGTGGCGGGTCTGCCATCGTCGACGAACAGCAGTTCTGCAGGAGAATCGCTGTTCGATTGGGCCCCACGGTGGGCACGACGAAGGTTGCGACCTCCTAAGCCGGCGACGAATCGCGCCTAAAGGATGAATTAAACGGGTCAAATGACGGTTTTACCATCCAAACAATCGCTAACTCAGCACGTGATGTTTGAGTGACAGCAGGCGGCGACGAATCGCGACTAAACGTTGAATTAAACGGGTCAAATGATGGTTTTACAATCCAAAAAATCGCTAATTCAGCACGTGATGTGTGGTGACAGCACGTGGTGCGCGCGTAGGCTGTTAGATTATTCGATGAAGGCCCATCTCGGCCTGCTGATGAAGGTGATCCTTTTTGACATATCGCTTTCAATTTAGATTAAGCTTACATACCGATAAAAAATATTAAAACAATTTCATATATGTTACTGTATTTATTTTTTAATAAATAAATTTTATATGTTGAAGAATAATTAGAATTAAAGTTTCTATTAAATTCTTTTGCTTTTTATATTATTTTAAATTTAAATTAGCTAGTGATAATTATGTTAAATATATAAGTTAATTTTTATATATATACATATTTATAAATATACATATATATAATTTAGATATTTTTCAAACAATACGCCTCTTTTATTTTTCCCCAAAAGTTGCCCCCTCTTTACTCTTCCTCCTCGTCAGCACCATAACCAGTGCTGCTTGCCTTTCTCACTTCCTCTCCCAATCCCCTCCTCCTCCCCTACCACCTGCCCTTCCTCCTTCCCCTACCTTCAACCTCCTTCTCTCCCCTTCTCTCCAATCACCCTATACGAAGCATTGCAGACAAGACAAAATATTTGACATAGGTTCAAGACGGTTTTTTATTTTTGTTTTCTATTATGGGCAACTTATACAAGTAAAAAATACGACTATCAATTTTATTTTTTTATTATCAATTCTTTTGTTTCATGATTTTATCATGTAAAACTCAAAAATATTTTTAGTCGTGCAATATGTGCGAAGAAAAAAAAAATCCAAAATAGTATCATTCTCATATGTCACTAGTTGATTTTTTATGAATAACTTAGCAATGTAAAATGTCAGTTTTCTCAACACCCTAAAACCTCATGAAATGATGAATTATACTTTGTGCTTGAGGGATGATATAACATTTATAGTGTGTCAGCTTTCTATTCAATAAAAGTGCTATATAAACATTAGACTTGCATCTATTTTCAAAATCATCTTTGTATGTATTTGTTCAATCCATTTTCAAGACCCTTTTAAGCTGGTTGTTTTGAATTATTTTAGATCCTGATTATCTTATCATTTTCATGTATGACGATGATAAATTACGTGCATATTTGTCTAAATTAATCTTTATAGACGCATATCATTTGGGTGTCGTATGTCGTAAATAATCTTCTCATTTCTTCCACCACCTATCGCCCCCAAATCAAGACGAGAGAGGCAAGGAGAGACAATTTCAGAATTTTTAAATTTAAGGATACTGTTTTAAAAAAGCAAAAGGAAATGAGCTGCTTCCAAAATATCCAAACTATACCTTGATATATATATATATACACACAACGACATAATATGATATAATTTTAACAAAAAATGATTTAAATTAAACGTAATTTTAAAAAATTGATATGACCCAAAGTGAAAAAAAAAAAAAAAAAGCCTATGACCCACATCTCCCAATGTTTGGTCCATTTATATATATAATTAAACACCACGAGATATATCATGTTTGACTTGAAAGCTAATCCACTTCTCCAAGTTCAAAGCTTGCTCAATATATAATGAGTCGTTTCTATTTGTTCCCACAAACATTTCATATGACAACAGTTACAGACAGTAATAACAACTGCTTAATCCTTTAAACTGTAGCTAGCAAGCACATACGAGATGAAAGCAGCTCCACCGGATTAGATGCCAGAAAACACATCAAGAAACTTTTTAGCTCACTGTGTGGGGAGCGTGTGAAGCCTATCGAGTGCAAGTAAACAGCTGCTCCAACCAGCGCATTGTGGGAAGGTTGCAACTACTTAACTTTCTGCATTCTTATATACAACATGGAAAGAAAAAAGAAGAGATTTATGTGGATTATAGATCTTCACACTATATCACTTCCCTTCAGAATGTTGTACTTGCAGAGCGGGCAGTTGGCATGGATCCGAAGCCATTTGACTATGCATGAGGAGTGGAAGTGATGGTTGCATGGCAGTGCATGGAGTTCCACCCCATCTTCGTATGATGTGAGGCAAATACAACACTCCTAGAACATAGAAGGGTCAGATCAAATTATAATTTGAAGCAATCAGCTTCGAAAAGTACAAATAATCTAATGAATCAGCATAGAAAAGTCTGAGAATCTAATGAATCAGCCTAGATAACAAACAGCCTTCAAAACACCAAATTGATAGCATTTGGCACTCCCAAGCAAACTATGCAAAGTATCAATTATCAATTCCAAACATGGAAGTTGACAGGTTTATGGTGTTATCACCTACACATACATGTCTAACACTCTAGGAAATTGCCGACTGCAAGTGAAGGGTGATATGCTGCATATATTGAACAAATAATGTTTAGCAAACTCTAGTACGAAATAGGAATGTAGATTGCAAAGGCAGTAGGTTCTTTATTGTCATAGACAGTTGCTCGGGCACCTGAACAATAAACAAGCCACCCAAGCTAATGCTCACATGAAATAACTCATCGTGGAACAAAAAGTGATTATAGTATCAAACTTGTAACTGTAACATGAATTTGTTTTTTTCCAAATAAATATAGTTTCAAATTAGACCTCTACAGCAACGAGTTGTGCCCTCAAAATAGATGGACAGTCCAAAGGGATACCAGCTCGCGTTTGATGGTAGCCTAAAATTGAGAAAGCAGCTCACTAGTACATACATCGAGCAATACATGCAATATATGGTAGGCTATAAAATTTGTTCAAGTGGATCTTGAATGTGCTCCTGAATAAATTATAAACACTTAATAAAACAGGTTTGGGAATGTATTAACTATGGAAAACAAGCATTTAGGCTCAAATGTGAATCTATATGTTTATTTTAAGCACTATCAATCTCTGAATTTACAGCTTTTCCTGCATGCATGTAATATTCTGTGAAAGTATTTGGCAAATGCATAAATAGATTCAACTATTTCCAATTGTCAGTGTTTAACAATTAACCACACTTCTCTAGTTGATTTTTTTCCCCTTCCCAGTTTCCATCTTAAAATACTCTGATGACAAACCGAGGAACAGACGGACTATGTTCTGCTAAATGTGAACTCCAAAGATGATACTACACTATTAATATTTTTTTGGTCACTAAATTTATCTGGGTCAACTTATCTCAGTTTCTCTTTGAACAAGACCTGTATGCAACAACTGAAAGTTCACCTTCCAGACTGTAAGGATATTACCAACTTAAATGCTATCCCGATGAACTGATATTTTGTTCTTATCATTAATTGATGCGGCTCTTGTAGTCGTTGGTGTAGCAGATCAGAGTACATGTTAGCAGGATGCTGCTCTTGCCGTCGCAGGTGTGACAGATTAGAGTAGATGATAGCAGTTATGACAATTTTG
>LVTN01004132.1:0-13587 GCA_001649415.1 Musa itinerans | reverse complement strand
GAGAAAATCACGTACGTCCTTGATATAGTGACGTCTACACCCAAGGAAGGAGCAAGCGAGGATGAGATCACTTGCTACGTGAAGTACATTGATGACTTAACTCTTGCTTATAGTTACATGTTGGGCTCCATGACTCCTGAGTTACAGAGACGACATGAAAAGATGGATGTCAGACTCATTCTCCTTCAATACATTTACAAATGGGTTTCAAGTTAAGATCTTTACGAAATGGTTTTCGTCGGAATTGGTTTTAATCGAAATGAAATGTTTTGAAGACGTGATTTTACCGCTGCTCTAATTCACCCCCCTTCTTAGTGCCGACCCCTTTCCTAATAGTGTGGATGCAATAGCGGGACCCATGAGACAAACGATCACAATGCATGGAGATGCGTCGAGATGCCGACGGAACCGACGAGGATGAGATGGACGATCACAGGGTGTGGAGATGCACCGCTGTACACATAGATCTTGATGTAAGTGATTAGGCTCTTTGGCTCGGGCCTGATCACATTAGGCTGTGGTCCATGATCATCTGGTGTAATTACTCATGTGATGTGTGATTATTTATACATATAATAGATATGTATATTTGCTAGACACTACACATATCATGAATGTAAGTGTGTTCAAGAGGAAACAAGATGAGGTAAATAGTACATACTTGTGACATTATAGGCTAGGTCACATCCATGAGGGAAGGATTCAAAAGCTGCTAAAGGATGGATACCTAGATCCATTCGACTATGAGTCATATGCAACTTGCGAGCTTTGCCTTCATGGAAAACTGACCAACTCTCCATAAAGTGGAACTAGAGAAAGAGCCACTGAGTTGCTGGAACTCATACATAGTGATGTATGTGGACCCATGTCAACTCATGCCATTGGTGGTTACTCCTACTTCATTATCTTTACTTATGATTTCTCAAGGTATGGACATGTGTACTTAATGAAGTATAAGTCCGAGGCCTTTAAAAAGTTCAGAGAGTATAAGAATGAAGTGGAGAACTAGATTGGAAAGAGTATCAAGACTCTTCGATCAGATCGAGGAGGTGAGTACTTAAGTACAGAGTTTACCTAGTTCCTCAAGGACCATGGGATTCTATCATAATGGACACCTCCTTATACACCTCAGCTTAATGGTGTATCTGAAAGGAGGAATCGTATGCTGTTAGACATAGTACGGTCTATGATAAGTTTCGCTGACCTACCCATCTCATTCTAGGGATATGCCCTAGAGACCGCAGCTTACCTTCTGAACATAGTTTCAACTAAGTTGGTGGTGTCTACACCACATGAGATATGGAAAGGAAATAAGCCCGATCTTAAGGTTGTTAAGATTTGGGGTTGTCCTGCCCACATTAAAAGACACAACCCCGATAAGTTGGAATCAAGAACGGAGCGATACAAGTTCGTGGGATATCCCAAGGAAACTTATGGGTATTATTTCTATCATCTCGAGGACCAAAAGGTCTTTGTAGCTAAGAGAGCGGTGTTCCTTGAGAAGGAACACATTCTTGGTGAAGACAGTGAGAGCATGATAGAGTTGAACGAGGTTGGAGAACCTAACTCAAGCACCACTCGACCGCCCGATTCTGTTCAGGTATCTAACACACAAGTTCTAACTTTATATAGGTCTAGCAGAGTATCCCATACTCCCGAGAGATATGTGGGATATATTGGAGGAGAGGATATTGAGAATATTGATCCTCAAACCTATGAGGAGGCTATTATGAGTATAGACTCCAGGAAGTGGCAAGAAGCTATGAATTCTAAGATGGATTCCATTTACTCCAACAAGGTTTAGAACCTAGTTAATGTGCCCAAGAGTATTGTACCCATCGGTTGCAAGTGTATCTTTAAAAAAAAGATCGGAGTAGATGCAAAGGTAGAGACCTATAAAGCAAGGCTAGTGGCTAAGGGGTATCGTCAAAGGCAAGGTGTTGACTATGGCGAAACCTTCTCACCCATAGCCATGCTAAAATCTATCTGAATTCTATTAGCTATTGCAACACACTATGATTATTAGATCTAGTAGATGGACGTGAAAACTGCATTCCTCAATGGGAACCTTGAGGAGGAGGTGTATATGATACAGCCCGAGAGATTTATGTCCAAGGACTACCTAGATAAGGTGTGCAGATTGCTTAAATCCATTTATGGACTAAAGCAAGCTTCCCGAAGTTGGAACATAAGATTTGATGAGACAATCAAATCTTATGACTTCGTTAAGAATGAAGATAAGCCTTATGTGTATAGAAAGGTAAGTGGGAGCGCTATCACCTTCTTGGTGTTCTATGTAGATGACATCTTGATAATTGAGAATGATGTAGGAATGCTATCCACAGTAAAGGCTTGGTTATCTAGACACTTCTCTATGGGAAGCATCCTATATCTTGGAGATTTAGATCTATAGAGATAGATCCAAGAGGATGCTTGGCTTATCCCAATCCAGGTACATAGACACCATTGTCAAAAGATTTGGCATGAAAAATTTCAAAAGAGATCTTATATCGATGAGACATGAGATATTGCTTTCTAGGAGTATCTCCCCAAAGACTCCTGAAGAAAGGGTGAACATAGATAGGATACCCTATGCCTCAACGATAGGGTCTATCATGTATGTCATGCTCTGTACTAGGCCTGATATAGCGCATGCTCTGAGTGTCACGAGCAGGTATCAGGCGGATCCAGGCTTGGAGCATTGAAAAATAGTAAAGCGTATCCTTAGGTACTTGAGAAGGACTAAGGATCTATTCTTAGTATATAGAGGTAGTAGCCTCAAGGTTGAAGGCTACACAGACTCGAGTTTCCAGTCTGATGTTGATGATAGCAAGTCGAATTCAGGGTATGTGTACACTCTGAATGGAGGAGCAATATATTGAAATAGTTCTAAGTAAGATATTGCTGTTGACTCGACCACAAAGGCAGAGTACATTACTACAGTAGAGGCAGTAAAGGAGGGAAAACGATAAAGAAGTTTATTACAGATCTATGAGTCATGCTAGGCAACGAGGAGTCGATTCCCTTATATTGTGATAATTATAGGGTGATTGCTCAAATAAAAGGAATATAGGACTCATTAGAAATCTAAGCATGTTCTGAGGAGGTTCCACCTGATCAGAGCGATCGTGACCCGAGGAGATATAGTAGTGGAAAGAGTTTCATCCGAATATAATATTATAGATCCACTAACAAAGCCCTAGTCATAGGTGTCCTACAAGCCAATCATGTGAGTGATGGCATGCGTGACTTGACACACAATCTTTTTTCTTAATTATATTTTGGCATTAATCACTTTATATTGCTTATATATATATATATATAGTGATGTCCTTGGATCTGTGCAATGGGAATCGGATTGTGATGATATCATGATAATGAGATCGATTTGCCTTTAAACACAGATCCTAAATACTCCCGGTCATAGGTTATTCGAGAGGGACATCGAGATAACCGGACAGACTGGTGTGTTGTATATTTGTCCATATGATAGATGTAGTTGGTCTCACAGCTACTCATTTGGGAACACTAGGGATACAATACAGGTACTCATTGGGGAATGAGTTCACTGATTGATATGCTTACGGAATGTTGGATGGTTGATGATGCCTTATTGTCAGACAACGATTCCGTAGTCCCAGTGATGTATCTGGTCCTTAGACTTGAGACACCAAGGATGTCCTATATGAGTGCTCCACTCTTTGATACCAAACTTATATGTTTGGATGTCCCAGATCTAACACAGTTGGTCTTTTTGCGTGTCAACCTTACGAGGGCTATTGAGTGTCAATAGAGGATCATCCACTCTCGGTGTCATGAGAGAAATGTCCCATATCTTTTTGCTCAGAAAAATCCATGGCCAAGGTCATTCAGATTGAGAGAGAAAGAGTTTTCCGAGAGAATCCGATTAGAGCAAGAATCGAGTAGAAATCGTATGGGTCTGACAGCATTATGCCCGGTATATGGTCTCTGGGATATTAGATGGATAAGAGACTATATGTACATGGTAACTGAGGACAGACATGTCCAATGGATTGGATTCTCCTGTATCATCTGGGGACTACGGTGTAGTGGCCTAGTACGTCCGCAGTCGATGAGTCGAGTGAATTATTATGGAGATAATAATTTACTTAGCAAGAAGAAGTTGATAGGTATAACTCACGACTAGCTCGATATTAGGCCTAGTGGGTCACACATATATGGTAGGCATTGCGATTAGTTAAGGTTCGGAAATGAGATATCCGTCGGAGCCATTCTCTTATTGGATATCCAATAAGCCACTGAATTATTGGATCCTATGGATTAGATCCAATAAGAGCTAATAAGAGATTATTTGGTAGAGACCCACTAATCTAATAGGCTTAGGTAGTTGGATGGAGATCTACTATACAATAGGGAAGGATCCATTAGGGTTAAGTTGATAGGGGACCTCTATAAATAGGAGGGAATCAATGGTTTATAGGCTAGAGCCTTTTGCTTGCATCTCCTATTTTCCTCCCCCTCTCCACCTCAGAGCAGGCCTGGAGTTTTGAGGAGCGTCATCGCAGCCTTTTTGTGTGGATCACTACTAGAGAGGAGGGCGCTTGACCTCCTTCACCCTCTCATAGAGATCTACAGGGATTTAGGGATATACGATCTCCCTAGGTAACATAATCTATCTTACACGTGGTTTTCTATTTCGCGGATTTTTGCGCACCAATCTTCACACAACGACGAACATATCTTTGGGAATTGGGGATTTTGTTTTTCTGTTCTTTCGCTGCACATGTGATGTCGCCCCCAAGATTTTCTAACACTATTCTCCTCTCTCCCTCTCCTCCTCAACTTGTAGTCCTTATTTAGGGCATGTGGACAACAAGAAGGGGCAGCCCCCTTTTGATTACGTGGTGTGTGCAGCAAGGAAGATTGTGCAATGATTTGAGGAGTGTCTTCGTAGCCCCTGCCTTGTGAATCACCACTAAAGAGGAGGATAGTTTACCTCTTTCATCATTTCTCATAGATCTGTAGGTTTTTAGGGACATACGATCTTCCTAGGTAACACATTTTTCTTATACGTGTAGTTTTCGGTTTCATAGGTTTTTGCGTACCAAATTTTGCACAATGATGAAACCTTCTTTTCTTCTAGAAATTCTAGGATTTTTATTTTTTATTCTTCCGCTGCACATATAATGTTGTCCCAAATTTTTCAACAGTTGTATCAGAGCTAGGTTGCTTGTGCAAAAGATTGGCTTTTAAACTGCATGTGTTGTGTTCAATCACGTAGAATTATTTTGCTCGATTGCTATGATTTTTTTTTCGTAGTTTTCAAATATGTTCTACACCATGTCTTGTTGTTAAAGGTGTTTTAGAAAGGTTTTTTAAAATCAAAATTATTAGTGCAAAAAGGGGAGAAAAGGCAGCAATTGTTGCTGCCCTACAATTTGGCCGAAGGTTGCTTGCAGCCTTGGCTGAGAGCATATCTTGCTGCTCTCGGCCTGGCCAAAAGCAGGGAGGTCGAGAGTTGCAAGAGAGCTCTTAGCCGTAGCCAGGTTCCTTGGCTATAAGGGGCACCACAAGTAGCTAGGGTTTCCTAATTGCCCAAGAGTCCTTAGCGACCATGACTCCTAGCCACATGGGGGAAGGTGGCCACCCATGCACACCCTACAACTAGGGTTTCCTAGTTGTAGAGGTGACCTAGGGGGCCAGGGAACCCTGGCTGCATGGGGTACCCTAGGGTAGGATACCCCAAAGGGTAGGATACATCCTACATGGTGATGTGTATATGTGATGTGTGATGTGGATGGATGATTATGGACCGTGTAATGTGATTATTATTATTATTGGGGCCTGTGAGTCTCCAATTTATTTCTTATTTATTGTTGGGCCTGCGTGCATGTGATTAAGTTATAATTATATGAGGAGGCGCAGCGGGAGCATGGAAGCAATAGCGGGAACCATGAGGCTGAGACAAACGATTATAATGCATGAAGATACACCAAAATGCCAACGAAACCGATGAGGACGAGATGGATGATCATTGGGCATGGAGATGCGCCGATGCATACATAGATCATGATATAAGTGATTGGGCCCACTGGCTCAGGCCTGATCACATTAGGTTGTGGTCCATGATCATCTGGTGTGATTGCTAATGTGATGTGTGATTACTTATACACATACTATATATATATATATATATATATATATATATATATATATTTACATGCGATGTAGATATGTATTAAATATGTATGTGTGTGATGCATTATATTAGGAGATCGAATTAAAAATCCCTTCTCTCGATAATATTAAGTTGGTAAACATGAAGGCAATTAGATTGACCCACGTGGCCTTCTATCATTATAGGAAGAAATCAATTTTCGACGTAGTTTGAGTTGGTCGAGTCCCTCGAGGTTCACCTATATCACGATTCGAGATATTGTCTATGACATAGAGATATCATCGGTGACCTGAGGACATGGTATACTTGGTCGAGTCCCTAGAGGGCATATCATCGAATTAGACT
Source organism: Musa itinerans (assembly GCA_001649415.1). Lineage (NCBI taxonomy): Eukaryota > Viridiplantae > Streptophyta > Magnoliopsida > Zingiberales > Musaceae > Musa > Musa itinerans. The sequence goes on along the minus strand of LVTN01004132.1, from coordinate 7,082 downwards.
CATCTTATAATGATGGTGTTGACTTAATTGAACATCATTATTGGTCGAGTTTCTCGAGACCATGATGGTTCGGAGGTCGAATAGGTGAGAATCACAAGGAGTTGTGATCGGCAAGAGTTGCTTACCTTTTGGGCTTAGTGTGATTGGTTGAGTCCCTTGAGGTTATGTTGAGACGCCGATTGGATCCTGATCCCCATTGGAGATTTGTCGGAGATCTCCGATTTACATACTGGAGGGAGTTATGTGTTTTGCGAGAAAATAGTGAGTAGATTAAGATAGAAGATCATATCTTAGTTATTTACTCTTTATAAAGTCTATATGTTATTTATTTCTGTCACATGTTTATTTTCAAAAAATATCGCTTTCAAATCTCTTACGTGGCATACTTGATGTTAACCGACTTACTAGTCCAAATTATACAGATTGGCTCCGTACCCTAAGAATCGTTCTACGATGGAGAAAATTGTGGATATCCTTGATACAGTGATGCCTACGCTCGAGGAAGGGGCAAGCGAGGATGAGATTGCTCGCTATGTGAAGTATATAGATGACTCTACTCTTACTTATTGTTATATGTTGGGCTCCATAACTCCTGAGTTATAGAGATAGTATGAAAAGATGAATGCCAGATCTATTCTCTTATATGTCCGCAAACTGTTTGAGGAACAGGAAAGGACTCAGCGATATGAGATATCCAAGAGTCTCTTCCATGCTAGGATGACTGAGGGGAAACTAGTTCAGAACCATGTCCTAAAAATAATTGAGTGGATAGAGAAACTCACAGGTCTGGGAATGGTCCTAGAGGATAATCTATGTGGATCTTATTTTTCAGTCCTTATTAGATTCCTTTTCTCAATTCAAAATGAATTTTAATATGAATATGCTTGAGATGACTCTTCCTGAGCTTCTCAATATATTGAGGGAGGCAAAGAGCACTATAAAGAAAGAGAAGTTGGTTCTCTATACTAGTGAGATCAAAAAGAAAAGGAAGGCAGAAAAATCCCTTAGATTTGGAACTTCCAGACCTATAAGTCCGGTATCAAAGAGTGGAGAGCTCATATAGGACATCCTTGGTGTCTCAAGTCTAAGGACCAGATATACCATTGAGACAACAGAATCACTATATGACAATAAGGCATCATCAACTATCTAGTATTCCGTGAGCGGATCAATCAGTGAACTCATTCTCCAATAAACACTTGTATTGTATCCTTAGTGTCCCCACACGAGCAGCTATGAGACTAATTGCCTCCATCATATAGATGAGTATATAACATACCAATATGTCTGGTTATCTCGATGTCCCTTTCAAGTAATCTATGACCAGGATTATTTAAGGTCTGTCTTTAAAGGTGAATCGGTCTCATTATCGTGATCTCATCACGATCCGAATCCCATTGCACAAATCCATGGACATCACAATATATATGCATATATGTAATAATCAATATAAAGTGATAAAATGCTAAAGAATAATAAGCATAAAAAATGCGTATCATGTCACACGTGCCATCACTCACGTGATTGGCTTGCAGGGCACCTATGACTAACAATCTCCCACTTGACCTAAAGCCAATCACTTATGTGTTTAATCCCTTCAATTAAACCTCTGTGACACTTAAAGACAATGTGAGAGAACAACTTTGTTAATGGATCTACGAAGTTATCTTCGGATAGAACTCTTTCCACTACTACATCTTCTCGGGCCACGATCTCTCTAATAAGTTGAAACCTCATCAGAATACTTTTGATGAGACCCGGGTTCCCTCATTTGAGCAATCTCCCCATTGTTATCATAATATAAGGGAATCAACTCCTCACTACCCAGCATAACTCCTAGATTTGTGATGAACTTCTTCATCCAAACTCCCTCCTTTGCTGCCTCTACTGCAGCAATGCACTTCGCCTCTATGGTCGAGTTAGTAGTAGTATCTTATTTGGAACTCTTTCAGCTTTCTGCTCCTCTATTCAGGGTGAACACATACCATGAATTAGACTTGCTATCATCAATATCAGACTAGAAACTCGAGTCCGTGTAGTCTTTAACCCTGAGGCTACTACCTCCACATACTAGTAAAAGATCCTTAGTCCTTCTCAAGTATTTAAGGATATACTTTACTGCTTTCTAGTGCTACAAGCCTGGATCTGCTTAATACTTGCTCGTGACACTCAGAGCATGTGCTATATTAGGCTTGGTTCATAGCATGGCATACATGATAGACCCTATCGTTGAGGCATAGGATATCTTATCCATGTTCACCCTCTCTTTAAGAGTCTTTGGGGGACATACTCCTAAAAAGTGATAACCCATGTCTTATCGGTATGAGACTTCTCTTGAAATTTTTGTTGTCAAACCTTTTGATAATGGTATCTATATACCTGGACTGGGATAAGCCAAGCATCTTCTTGGATCTATCTCTATCGATTCGAATCCCCAAGATATAGGATGCTTCCCCTAAGTCCTTCATGGAGAAATGTATAGATACCAAGCCTTTACTATGGATAGCATTCCTACGTCATTCCCAATGATCAAGATGTCATTCATATATAATACCAAGAAGGTTACAACACTCCCACTTACCTTCCTATACACACAAGGCTCATCTTTGTTTTTAATGAAGTTATAAGATTTGATCGCCTCATCAAATCTTATGTTCCAACTATGGGGAGCTTGCTTTAGTTCATAAATAGACCTAAGAAACCTACACACTTTATCTAGATAATCCTTAGACACAAATCTCTCAAGCTATATCATATACACCTCCTCCTCGAGGTTACCATTGAGGAACATGGTTTTCATGTCCATTTGCTAGATCTCATAATCATAGTGTGCTGCAATAACCAATAGAATTTAGATGAATTTTAGCATAGCTATAAGTGAGAAGGTTTTGTTATAGTTAATACATTGCCTTTGACGATACCCCTTAGCCACTAGCCTTGGTTTATAGGTCTCTACCTTTCCATCTACTCTGATCTTCTTCTTAAAGATCCACTTGCAACTAATGGGTACAATACCCTTAGGTAAATCAACTAGGTTCCAAACCTTGTTGGCGTACATGGAATCCATATTAGAGTTCATAGCTTCTTGCCACTTCCTGGAGTCTATACTCATAATAGCCTCGTCGTAGGTCTGAGGATCAATATTCTTAACATCATCTCTTCTAATATATCCCACATATCTCTCAGAAGGATGAGATACTTTGTCGGACCTATGTAAAGTTGGAACTTATGTGCTTGGTACCTGAACAGACTCAGGCTATGGAGTGGTGCTTGAGCTAGGTTCTCCAACCTCGCTCGACTCTATCATACTCCCAATATCTCTACCAAGAATATGTTCCTTCTCAAGGAACATCGCTCTCTTGGCTACAAAGACCTTTTGGTCCTCGGAATGATATAAATAATACCCATTAGTTTCCTTGGGGTATCCCACGAATATGCATTGTTCCATCCTGGATTCCAATTTGTCGAGGTTGTCTTTTGACGTGGTCAGGGCAGCCCCAAATCTTAACAACATTAAGATCGGGCTTCTTCCCTTTCCATATCTCATATGGAGTAGACACCACCGACTTTGTTGGAATTCTGTTTAGAAGGTAAACTGTGGTCTCTAGAGCGTATCCTTAGAATGAGATGGGGAGGTCGACGAAACTCATTATGGATCGCACCATGTCTAACAGTGTGTGATTCCTCCTTTCAAATATACCATTAAGCTGGGATGTATAAGGAGGTGTCCATTAGGACAGAATCCCATGGTCCTTGAGGAACTGGGTGAACTTTGTATTCAAGTACTCACCTCCTCGATCTGATCGAAGAGTCTTGACACTCTTTCCAGTTCGATTCTCCACTTATTCTTATACTCCCTGAATTTCTCGAAGGCTTCTGACTTGTACTTCATCAAGTACACATGTCTATATCTTGAGAAATCATCAGTAAAAGTAATGAAGTAGGAGTAAGCATTTATGGCATGAGTTGACATGAGACCATATATATCACTATATATGAGTTCCAGCAACTCAGTAGCTCTCTCTCCAATTCCACTAAATGAAGAGTTGGTCATCTTTCTACGAAGGCAAGGCTCACAAGTTGCATATGACTCATAGTCGAATGGATCTAGGTATCTATCTTTTAGCAGCTTTTGAATCATTCCCTCATGGATATGACTTAGCCTATAATGCCACAGGTATGCACTATTCACCTCATCTCGTTTCCTCTTAGACACACTTACATTCATGATATGTAGAATAGTGTCAAACCATTATGCAATGTTCCTCTCATGATGATCTCATCATCTAATAATATTGAACAACCATTATTCTCAAAAACTAATTTATATACACTAACTATCAAATATGAAATAGAAATAATATTTTTGATAATAAAAGGAACAAAATTGCATGCATTAAATGCAATAATAGCTCCACCAGGCAGATGTAGGGTAACCTTGCCAATAGCCACTGTAGCAACTTTTGCTCCATTGCTCATTTTGAAGTCCATCTCGCCTCTCGCCAATCTCCTAGGTCCTACCAAAACCTGCAACGAATTGCAAATATGATAAACACTACTAGTATCTAATACCCATGTGTTACCATAAGATTATGGCAAATGAAAACTGATCATGAATGTACTTGAAGCTTCTCCAAGCTTTTGTTTTGCCCTCACTGCAAGGTACTTTTTGCAGTTCCTCTTCTAGTACCCATCTTTGCCACAACGGAAGCACTAGTCTTTGTTCTTTGTTGGGTTTTTCTTAACAACTTTTGCTTTACCTGATCTGCCCTTGCCCTTGCCCTTCTTAAGGGACTATTCTACTTTTTTTTTCTTTTTGGTCTCACCAGCATAGAGAACTGGCTTCTCTTTCTTGATGATGCTCTCTAGCTCCCTCAACATATTTAGGAGCCCAAGGAGAGTCACCTCAAGCTTGTTCATATTACAATTCATTATTAACTTAGAAAAGGAATCTGGTAGGGACTGAAGTTCAAGGTCTACACACAGTTATCCTCTAGGGCCATCCCTAGACCTATAAGTTTCTCTATCCACTCAATCATCTTAAGGACATGGTTTCGAACTAGTGTCTACTCAATCATCCTGACACAAAAGAGACTCTTGGATATCTCATATCATTGAGTCCTTCCCTGTTCCTCAAACAATTTTTGGAGATGTAGGATAATGGTGCTAGTCATAGGTGCCTTGCAAGCCAATCACGTGAGTGATGACACGTGTGATTTGACACATAGTCTTTTTGCTTGTTTTTATTATTTGATATTTTATCACTTTATATTGCTTGAATATATTGTGATGTCCATGGATCTATGTAATGAGAATCAGATGAAGATCACGATAATAAGACCAATTCGTCTTTAAACACAGATCCTAAATAATTCCGATCATAGGTTACTCGAGAGGGACATCGAGATAACCGGATAGACTTGTGTATTGTATACCCATCCATACGATGAATGCAACTAGTCTCATAGCTGCTCATGTGGGAACACTAGGGTTATAGTATATATGCTCATTGGAGAATGAGTTCACTGATTGATCCGCTTACGGAATACTGGATAGTTGATGATGCCTTATTATCAAACAACGATTCCATAGTCCTAGTGGTGTATCTAGTCCATAGACTTGAGACACCAAGGATGTCCTATATGAGTACTCCACTCTTTGATATCGAACTTATTGGCCTAGAGGTTCTAGATCTAGCATAGTTGGTCATCGGGAGTGGTAGCTAACCTTACGAGTACTATTGAGTATCGATAGAGGATCATCAACTCTCGATGTCATAAGAGGAATGTCCCATATGTTCTTACTAAGATCAAGTTCATCATGTGTCTTACATGTCATTTCATAGGTCATCAAAGACGCAATAAGTTCTTCAATCAGAAAATGGTTCAAGTTCTTTGATTCTTGTATTGTCATTACTTTCGAATCCCAATTTTTAAAAGAGATCGTAAAACTTTATTAATAAGTTTAAAATTTAAAAAATATTTGCTAAGAGCTTTTAAACTATTGATGACATCCGTAAAACGGGTGTACATGTCAATGATAGTTTCGCTTGGCTTCATTCAAAATAATTCAAAATCATACATCAAAATATTAATTTTCGAATCTTTAACTCTACTAGTGCCTTTGTGTGTGATTTTAAGAGTATGCCAAATGTCATGCACGGTTTCGTAAATAGAAACCCGATTAAATTTGTTTTTGACTAAAGTACAAAACAAAACGTTCATCACTTTAGCATTCAAGGAAAATGATTTTTTCTCGAAGTCATTTCATTCATTCATAGGTTTAGAGGGGGTTTAAAAATCAAGTTCAATGATATTTAATAAATCAAAGTTCAAATAAAGCAAGAAAACTCTCATCCGAGTTTTTCAATAAGTGTAGTCCGTCCCATTGAACATAGGAGGACGAATGATATAGTGACCCTCTTGAAATCCAATAAAAATCATTTCTCTTAGGTGTTAAACCAAATGAGAAAAACTAGCTCTGATACCAACTGTTATGATCGAGTCGGATCTAAGAGGGGGGGTGAATTAGTGCAGCGATAAAAACATCGATTTTGAAAAAGATTCATTCGTTGAAAATCGATCGGAAAGATGTTAACTTAAAAACACTTTTGTAAGTGTGTAATGAGGAAGTAGAGCAGTGAGCAAGTTAAATGATTTGCAGCAATGGTAAATAGCAAAAATAGAAATGCAAACCAAGTTTTATAGTGGTTTGGTCGTCGTGACCTACATCCACTCCCGATTCCTCTTCCGTTGAGGCCACCAGCATCCACTAGCGATCTTCCTTCAATGGGCGAAGATTAACTATCCTTTTACACCCATCTTCTTATTTTCACAGGTTTAGTTAATCCTACATACATAAAAATCCACTTCGATCTAGACAATTATTACAAAGCTTTGAATCATGTTGTTCGGCATGTCATTGGGTCATCGACGCTTCGTCCGATTCTTCGGCGCATCATCCTCTCTTGTGGTCTATTGCCTAATCGGCCAGTTGACATTTGCAACTTTGATTTCCTTGGCATAATTTTGCTCTTCTTGGTCCGATGCCTGATCCCATGGCCCAAGGCCTTATGTCGATAC
>LVTN01004129.1:0-13599 GCA_001649415.1 Musa itinerans | reverse complement strand
CATCATCAAAATCCGAGATTCAACAACATAATCTAAAGCATCGTGGGCTCTAAGAACATACCCTTTACCATTTTTGGCAAAGGTCCAGATAATCCCTTTACCATTTCTAGCAAAGATCCGTATAATCCCTTTACTATTTCTAGCAAAGGTCTAAATAATCCCACAAATACCATAGTACAAAAGGGCATTGTGAGCAATAAAGTTGGGACATATTAGAAACACATGCGGAACAATAGAGTGCATGTGCTTATATGTAACATTATGATAAAGTCTACAAAACAGATCAAGGTATGGATGAATTAGAGTTTACAACAGGGAGTTACAAATAATTTTGTATTGAAAGGTCTTAAAACATCAGATTTGTTTTACTGAATCCACAGGGTTGATGAAAACAGATGTTTCAATTTGCAATTCCATTCCAAAAATTTTAAATTAGGCAAGCTCAAGAAGACTTTTGAGTCTAGTTTCCAATAAATTATACTTTGCATAAATCTGAGTTTCCAGCAAAAAGTTATAAGCAGTTAAGCAAGAAGAGGTCAGAAATTACAATCCCAAGTTTGCAAAATCTATAGGGTTAATTGAAACAGAAGTCTTAGTAGGTATTTAAACTCCAAATCATTCAATCAAGGTATCAAAATAAAGGTCTTTGAGTCTACTTTCAAATGGATTATGCTTTGTCTAAATCAAAGTATAGTTCTAAACGTTAGGTCTGAAATAATACATAGAGGTAAGATTACCAAAAAATTATAGATTCATGGCTTTGTATCAAAAAGAAAGAAATGTTTGATTCTCAACTAAAATATTTCAAATTTTGTAGAATTGAAATAAAAACAGATATTATGATTTCTGTAGGATGGGATTAGAATACTTGCTTTAAACAAATTGGAGTCCCAAAGGTATGGAATTGATGCAAAACCTCAAGCCAAAGCAAAGCTTTTTCTTCTTCTTCTTCTTCTTCTTCAATTCCCTTCTCATCTCAAACCAACGTTGGTTGCATAGCTTAACATTTCATCCTCTTATTTCTCCACTAATGCATTAGATTTAGCTAATATAAGGATTGCAAGGTGGCAAGCATACATGAAAGGGGCTTAGGTGTCATCCATAGAATAAACTTAGGTGGCACCATTAGGTTAGATAGTGACACATGTCCACCATATATTTTTGTTTCTTTATCTTAAATCTAAATCTTTCATAAATCATATCAAATTTTTAATATTTACAATTAGATCCTTACATTACAAATAAGCCCTTACAAAATTTTCAAAAATGAGGGATGTACTCTCCCCTCGAAAGAAAATTTTAGTCCTCTAAATTTGTCATATCTCCTTCGATGAAAAGAAAAGATCAAAATTGCACCAAGATAGAGGCCATCAACATCATTGTCTTCTGTAGTGACTTCCCTTTTCAAATCCAGATGTCTTGACCCTCTTGTTATCACTTTCTAATTCATTTCTAATTTTTTTTTTTTATTATTGTAATTTTTCACCGGTGCTCAGCCTCTACTTCCAACACAAAAGTGGTAAAAGAAATCTTTTTATCGTCAGAACAATTTCATACATCAAATATCTTCTTCATTCACATCACCCATTATTCTACCACTATTCTGCCACCAATGAATTAGGTTCACCATGGCTTCCGATGTGCCAATCTGATTTAATATCCCCGATCAACCCTTTCATCCCTCTTAATTAATCAGAAGCAGATGAAGTAGGAGGACCAAATGTTCGCGTCATCCAAGATTTTTAAGAGATATTAAAGAAAATTCTCACTGATCACTATAGTTTACTAGACCTCAATATAATTTCCTATTCCTTGATAAATTTTACTCGTGAAACAAATCAAATATCTTAGTGATCCTTAAACTGTGCTATGATACCATCTCTGTCACGACCCCTAAATTTAATCCCTGTTCAGGAGGTGTGAACCTAACTCAAAATTGATAATATTAGAATTCAACAAACAATCCAGGATCCAAACATACATTTGAGGACACTAAGAAAACATTCAAGTCATTCACCTCTACAAGCCATAATTCACAAAACCTGTGCAGTTTATAATCATACATCATATCACTTAATGATTCAGAAAATTCAAAGCCAACTCAACTAAACCATAACCACATCATAAATCCATTAGCCTAGGAATCTATACAATCATAAACCCAACGTGTACCACCTATTTATATCATTATACAATTTAAACTTAACATTCCAAAAATTCTGATATGAGAGGTACTTTTCAAATATTTACAAACATAAATCTAGAGTTGTCGTTGATATTTCATTACACATAAAGGAACTTATACAACATCAACCTAACAAGTACGAAAGGTTTGCACCAAAACCTTCTAGTTTTCCACTTCCTCAACCCAATTTTCACATTTAAGCGAGCGATAAGCTATCCTGAAAAATTTATATAGCAATAGGGTGAGCATATAAAGCTCAGGAAGTGACTAACATATATATAGCAAAGAAGACAGTTTCGAACAAATAAGGTTTCAAAATACAAGGCAGAGATATAATAGTTCAAAGATAGCTACTCGACAAATGTAGAGTTATAATGTCATTTCATTCGAAGAATGTTTTGTCCATAATAATGGAGTAAGGGCTAATTGGAGCATATCATTGGCAGAAGCAGTATATCTATGGAATATGGTATATTTCAAAGCATATCAAAGACGTAAGGAGCATTTCGGATATCATTGACATATAAAACATTTCGGAACATATCAATGGTGGATGAAATGCTTCAGAATGTATCAATGGCATATAGAATGTTTCGGAAGCATAAGAAGCATTTTAGAACATATCATAGAACAAATACGAAACAAAAACTCAAACGTCGCATTTGACGCTGGATACATTTCATTCTTATCCAAAGCACCCATAGAAGTATATAACCAAAGCTTTAGATATCATATTAAATAGATAGAAGGTGAAGTGGGATCCCAAACATACTATGGTTCATCCATTTCTGAATGACCATCAAACATAATCTAGAGCATCGCGGGCTCTAAGCACATACCCTTTACTATTTCTGACAAAGGTCCAGATAATCCCTTTACCATTTTTGGCAAATATCTATATAATCCCTTTACTATTTCTAGCAAAGGTCCAAATAATCCCACAAACACTAGAGTACAAAAGGGCATTGTCAATAATAAAGTTGGGATATATCGGAAACACATGCGGAACAATAGTGTGTATATGCTTATATAAAATATTACGATACAAATATGAAGTTTACATAACAGATCAAGGTATGCAAGAATTGGAGTTTACAACAGAGAGTTATAAATAATTTCGTAGCGAATGATTTGAAAACATCAGCTCTATTTTACTGAATTCATAGGGTCGACGAAAATAGATGTTTCAGTTTGCAATTATACTCCCAAAATTTCAAATCAGGTATGCACAAGAAGACTTTTGATCTAGTTTCCAATAAATCATACTTTGCATAAATCTGATTTCCTAGTAGAAAGTTATAAGCAGTTAAGCAATAAAAGGTAAGAAATTTTAATCCCTAGTTTGCAGAATCTGTAGGGTTAATTGTAACAGATGTCTTAGTAGGCATTTAAACTCCAAATCATTCAATCTAGGTATCACAATAAAAATCTTTGAGTCTACTTTCAAATTGATTAGGCTTTGCCTAAATCAGAGTTTAGTACCAAAAGTTTGGTCCGAAATAATGCATAGAGGTCATATTACTAAAAAATTACTGATTCATGGCTTTGTATCAAAACGAAAGAAATGTTTGGTTCTCAGCTGAAATCTTTCAAAGTTTGTAGAATTAAAAGAAAAATAAAGATTAGGATTTCTGTAGGATGGGGTTAGAACATTTTCCTTAAACAAATTTGAGTTCCAAAGGTGTGGAATTGATGCAAAACCTCAAGCCAACGGAAAGCTTTTTCTTCTTCTTCTTCTTCTTCTTCAATTCCCTTCTCATCTCAAACCAACGTTAGTTGTAGAAACATAAGTTTCCATCCTTTTATTTCTCCTCTAATGTATTAGATTTAGCCAATATAAGGATTGCAAGGTGGTAAGCATGCATGAAAGGGGCTTAGGTGTCATCCATAGAATAAACTTAGGTGGCACCATTAGGTTAGCTAGTGACATATGTCCACCATATATTTTTCTTTCTTTAACTTAAATCTAAAACCTACATAAATCATATCAAATTTCTAATATTTACAATTAGATCATTACATTATAAATAAGCCCTTAGAATATTTTTAAAAATGAGAGATGTTACACGAATGGAGGATAAGATTCAGACTCTCTTTACCGAACTCAGTTTGGGCCGACCATCAAGCCCGAAGAAATCACTTGAAGGAGAGAGCTTTGATCAATCACACCAAGCTCGAAGAGATGACTTCCAAGAGAGGGGACACTCTATGACCAACCCCAACTATCGACATACGAGGGTGGACTTCCCTAGATGGGAAGAAGGAGACCCGATTGGTTGGATCTCGCACGTAGAGCGATATTTTCGGTACCACAAAACCGCGGATGCATCTATGGTGAAAATTACGACTATATATTTGGAAGGGAATGCCATATAGTGGTTTGACTAGTTTGAACACACTCATGGAGTCCTCTCATGGCAACAATTCAAAGAAGGACTACTGATCCGCTTCGGACCAACCGATTACGAGAACATTGACGAAAAACTAGCAAAGATCCTACAAACCTCCACCATTCAAGAGTACCAAACTAGGTTTGAAAGGTTATATAATCAAACTCATGATTGGTTTAAAAAATAGCTATTAGGGACCTTCATTGAGGGCATAAAGCTGGAGATTCGAGGAGAAGTTAAAGCCTGACAACCGTATATGCTTATGGCAGCCATCTCTTTCGCACGACTTCAAGAGGAGCGATTGAACCATGAAGCCCAGAGGACTAGGGTCACTCCCCGACTAGCAATACTAAAGCCCTCAGCCATCCCTATTGTCAACCAAGTCCCTGCACCAAAAAGGTTGACAAGAGAAGAGCTTAGGGAGTGATCTATAAAGGGGTTATGTTGGCACTGCGACAAGCTGTGGAGCAGCGAGCATCATTGTAGAAAAGGGAGACTTATTATGATTGAACTATTGAATCTCGAATTTTGATGATAAAACCAATTGATAGAGTTAATGATTTGATTTACATTTTGAGTGACGTAGGATGCTTTGATTAGAATGAGATAATTAAAGTAGGAAGAATCATGTTGGGCTAGTGAAAAACATGTCAGAAGATTGGACGTCGAGCCGAAGGATCGGTCGACATATCGACAGAAGGCTTCGGGCCATGGATTTGGGCATCGGGCCAAGAAGAGCAAAAATTACGCTAAGAAAATCGAAGTTGCGGAGGTCAACTAGCCGATTAAGTAATAGGCCGTAAGAGAGGACAATGCATCGAAGAATCGGACGAAGCATCGATGAACCAATGACATGTCAGACAACTTTGATTAGCTTAGTAATAATTGTCTAGATCGAAGTAGGTTTTATATGTGCAAGATTAACTATGATAGCAAGGCATAATGCAAAATGAAGTCCTAGAGTTCGAAAGTTCAACGGAAGTCTAAACGTTCATTGGAAGTTCTACCAGAACTGACCAAGAAGTCCAGGAGCTTGCCAAAAAAGCTCGTTGGAACTCGCTAAGAAGATTGTCGTGAAGTCTAGGAGCTTGTTGGGAGTCCACTGGAACATTGCCGAGAGATCATCGGAAGTTCGCTGGAAGAAATCTAGACTTATGGATTTATTTAAGTAAATGTCTTAAATTTCATTGTTAGCACATAATTGGGATTGGGCCAACCAAATTAAAAGCCAATTGGGCCCATGTATGAACTATGTTGGGCCAAGTGAAAGGCCCAAATAGTGACCCAATAGGTGGCACCGTCGTGCCATAGTCTCCGAGACTATCAAGCGGTGGTATTGTCCAAACATAGTCTTTGAGAGGCTATCAGGTGGTGGTACCACCAGTTTGGGTGGTGGTACTACCCAATGTTAGGGTGTCAAGCGATGGCACCGCCCAGTGTCAGTGTTAGTGTCAGACTGGCATTGGCGATGGTACCGCCTAGCACAGGCGGTGGTACCGCCTATACCCGGGAGACCCGGGATGAGACAGTTTTAGGCTCCAAGTTTGAATCAACTTGAGGCCTATACATACCCCTCTTATCCCTAGTTAACATACTTAAGCACAAAGTTTTTAAAGTGAGAAAATGCTATTGCAATCACTTGAGAAATCCCCTAAACTTGTAAAAATGTTGTCTCCTAAACTTGAGAAAACGCTATAGCTTTAAGTTTAGAATTCTGTTTAGAGAGGTGAGTGCTTATAAAGGTTGTCTCCTAAACTTGTAAAAAGGAGAAGAGGGGTATAAAAGGGTAATTGGTCTTCACCCATTGAAGAAAGACTGATAGTGGATACCGATGGCCTTGACGGAAGAGGAATCGGTGGAGTGGATGTAGGTCACGACGACCGAACCACTATAAAAATCTGCTTTGCATCTCTTTTGAGCAATTTACTTTAACTACAAACCACTTTACTTGCTTACTACTTTCAATACGTTTACGAACACGCTTTCAAGTCAAACATATTTTCGAGATCGGTTTTCAACGTACGAAAGATTTTCAGAACCGACATTATTTTACCTCTACACTAATTCACCCCCCTCTTATTGCCAACTTGTTCCTAAAGAGAAATGGCTCTTTTCGGCTTTCAAGAGGGTTACTCACTCATTTGTCCTCCCATGTTCAATGGGACGGACTACACATATTGAAAAATTCGAATAAGAGTTTTCTTGCTTTCTTTGGATTTGAATTTATGGAATATTATCGAAAGCAATTTTCAAAGGTCTTCTCTTCCAATGAACCATTGGACTGATTTGGAGAAGAAGACTTTTTCTTTAAATGCTGGAGCTATGAATGCTCTATTTTGCACCTTAGATAAAAATGAATTCAATCGAGTTTCTACTTGCGAAACGACTTTCGGGATTTGGCACATACTAGAAGTAACTCATAAAGGCACTAGTAGAGTAAAAGATTCGAAAATCAACTTTTTGATGTATGATTTTGAATTGTTTCATATGAAACTAAGCAAAACCATTGGAGACATGTACACCCATTTTATGGATGTCGTCAATGGTTTAAAAGCACTTGGTAAAAGTTTTTTGAATTTTGAACTTATAAATAAAATTTTACGATCTCTTTCTAAAAATTAGGACTATAAAGTAACGACCATTCAAGAGGCCAATGATTTGAATACTTTTTCGATCGAAGAACTTATCGAGTCTTTGATGACCTACGAAATGACTAAAGTGGCACAAAATATACATGAGAACAACCTTCCAAAGAACAGGAAGGATTTTGTACTTAGAGCAAATAAAGACCACTCGAGCGAAAGCTCAAGTGATGAGGACTTTAAACTCTTAACTATGAAACTTAAAAAATTCTTAAAACAAGAATCTAAGAATAAAAATAAACTTAAAAAGAAGAAGTTACCAAAGAAGAATGTATTTATTTGGGATGAATCAAGTTCATCCGAAGAAGAGGAGCAAATTGATGAAGACAAAATGACAAACTTCGCTTTGGTGACTCTCGACAATGAGGTAAAATACTCAAACGAAACCCCCTTAGTTTATTTCAAAATTACATGATGCTTTTCATAAGTTATTTGTAATTTAGTTTAGAAAAATTATTTTTCTTGATAATTGCATGTTTAATAATATAATGAAAATACTAAAAATTGGGATCATGTTAGTAATTTTGAATATGATAATGACAATTGCATGTTTTATGAAAATACAATAAAATGTTAGATTTAAATCTAATGATTAAATCTATGTATGTTTTTTTTTTTAAATAATGTGTATCTAAATTGATGATTTTCGACTTTGAATGAAAATGCTCAATGAAATCATGCTTGATGTTTTAATGACATAATGATGTAAGATGTAATGAAAATATTAAAGTTTTGATACCATTCTTGTTGATTTTTATATTATGCATGAGGATTTGAAGTAATGATTTGAAATCGTACGTTTTGAAATTATGTGTTACACTTTTTGATCTTGATGATTTTTGTGATTTATGGTTTATTGATATTTATGATTTCTATAATGAAATTTGCTTTTTCGATTTTAAATGATGATGCATGACATATAAAACTAAGGCATGCTTGTATGAAATAAATCACACAATTTGAAACAACTAAAAAGGGAATGTATTTTGAAAATTTTTCTATCCCTATCTTATCTATTTTTCAAAAAGATTAATGAATCTATTTATGTTACTTTTAATGAATCTCTTGAAAAGTGATTTTGATGGTTTGTCGATTTCAAATTTAATGAGGAACACTTTGATTTCATTAGAAGAAAATTAGACATGCTAAATCCTCCAAATGTATGAATTGCTTTTTTCGGATTTCATGGTTCTTCATAACTTGAATTTTCTTTTTAAATCGAGATCATCTTTCTATTTGTAAAAGAAGAGCCTTGATTCATAGATTTTTGGATTAATGACTTAATTATTATTTTTTTAATCCTTCTTCCTTCTATTTACAAGAAATGGGATTTGATTTATGAAGTTTTATTAATGTATTTTTTATCCTTCATTTAATGATCATTTCCCATGAATTTTTCCTCACTCTTCTCACGGAAGAAGAATTTTTATTCATGGACTTTTAGTATGTGATAATCATTTGCAAGAATAGGGATTTGTTTTTGTATGAACATCTTGATCCTTTTAATGAATCCTTTCTCTTTGCTAAAATAGAAGCTTGATTCAATGAAACTACTCATTTATTATGGATTTGACTTAGTTCAAATCTTTTCATGAATTTGGTTCTTGATTTTTTTTGGAGAATGAATTTCAACCTTACTCTTCTTCTTCATATTATTATCTTTTTATGACAAAGGAAGAAAGAAACTTGCTAAGAAGAACCAAAAAGCTCTTAAGCAAAAATGCTACCTTCTCATTTTTCCTGCAAAGTTTTTGCTTAACTTCTTATTTTTGCTAGCTTAGATAAATTGGTGTAAAACTTACTTGACATGCTTTCAAACACCTACATTGTTGAATGACTCTCCTTTTTGTTGATAACAAAAGGAGAGAAAATAAATGATGAATGTTTGGTACTAACAATCAAGAAGTGATAAAAGCTCAAAATTGTTGATTTAATGTTTGGTATCATGAATGCTTTGGTATCATGTATGATATGCCCATAATGATGATTGATTTATTTATATCATGCATGAAGTAAGGATGCAAATGTAAGGTTTTGAAACTGTGCATGTTTTAATTTGAAACTATAATGATGCACAAATAAGATTGATACTTTACCTTTGTCATGATTTGGAAATTATTATAAATGGAAAAGAATTACAACATTGTATTCTTCCCTTCTATTTGACAATGACAAAGGGGGAGATAAAATCTACTAGCTTACATGATGATATATGTAAGAAGAAGCTAAAACTTGTTAGCTTGCAATATAAAGAGAAATAAAAAGTTGCTATCTTAAGAAAAGCAAATATGCTAAACTTGCACATCTCTAATTATTGCTAGCTTGCATGATGATAACACTTGAGATTATGTTTATTATGCAATGACTTGAAATTATGTCCAAACACTTGAAAGTTTCACTTCTCATTTTTGTTGATGACAAAGGGGGAGAAGTATGATCATGCAATACATGATTTTATGATAATGTGTTGCAAATATTCGTGATGAAATTTGGAATGACTTGAATTCAGCTTGAATTTAAAGTTCTATCAATATGGCGTATTGATAGGGAGAGTTAAAGTTAACTCTGTCATTAATTAGTTGTCATCATCAAAAAGGGGGAGATTACTGAATCTCGGATTTTGATGATGAAATCAATTAATAGAGTTAATGATTTGATCTATGTTTTGAGTGACGTAGAAAGCTTTGATCAGGATGAGACAATTAAAGTCGGAAGAATCATGTTGGGCCGGTGAAAAATATGTTAGAAAATTGGACGTCGAGCCGAAGGATCGGTTGACATATCAATAGAAGATTTCAGGCCATGGATTCAGGCATCGGGCTAAGAAGAGCGGAAATTACACTAAGAAAATCGAAGTTGCAGAGATCAACTAGCCGATTGGGTAATAGGCCACAAGAGAGGACGGTGCGTCGAAGAATCGAACGAAGCGTCAATGAACCAATGACATGTCGGACAACTTTGATTAGCTTAGTAATAATTTTTTAAATCGAAGTAGGTTTTATATGTGCAGAATTAACTACGATAGCAAGGCATAAAGCAAAATGAAGTTCCGGAGTTAAGAAAGAGATTTCGTTGGGAGTTCGAGAGTTCGTCGGAAGTCCAGACGTTTATTGGAAGTGCTACCCGAATTGATTGAGAAGTCAAGGAGCTTACCAAAGAAGCTTGTCGGAACCACCAAGAAGATCATCGTGAAGTCTAGAAGCTTGCCAGGAGTTCGCTGGAACATTATCGAGAGATTGTCAGAAGTTCGTCGGAAGCTCGTCGGAAGAAACATAGACTTACATACTTGTTTAGCTTAGTAAATGTCTAAAATTTCATAGTTAGCACATAATTGGGATTGGGCCAACCCAAATAGGAGCCAGTTGGGCCAATATATGGACTGTGTTGGGCATAGTGAAAGGCCCAAACAGTGACCCAACAGGTGGCACCGTTGTGGCATAGTCTCCGAGAGTGTCAAGCAATGGTACCGTCGATCTGGGTGGTGGTACTGCCCAAACACAGTCTCCGAGAGGCTATCATGCGGTGGTATCCCCCAGTGTCAATGTTAGTGTCAGACTGGCATTGGCAGTGGTACCGCCCAACACAAGCAGTGGTACCACTATACCTAGGAGACTCAGGACGAGACACGGGTAGCACTAATAACTTCCTAAACAGTAAAGTTACTGCTTGGATGGTGCTCCACATCGAAGGTTGTAGCAAGTTCGATATAAAGGTCACTAATGGTAGAATCCTAAAGTGTGACCAAAGATGTCCGCAGGTGAAACTATTACTACAAGACCAAGAAATTATCACTGACTTCTTCCTCCTACCAATTGATGACTATGAGATCGTGCTTAGCATAGAATGGCTGATGATGCTAGGTGATGTCTCTTGGAACTTCTCTAAATTAATTATAAAATTCTACTACAAAGGCAAACAGATCATCCTATGCGGAAAGCGCGGAAGCAACGTAACCACCGTTTCGACCCAATGAATAGAGAAAGTTTTGCATAAGATAAATGGTGGCTTTTTGATGCATCTCCAGCAGAAACCAGAGGGGAAGAAAATAGAAATTAAAGATCAAAATCTCGCCGAATTGCTTGTTGAATTGGCCAACATTTTTGCTAAGCCGCGTAGTCTTCCTCCTATGTGGCAACATGACCATCGGATTCGAATCCTTCTAGGCAAGCCACCAGCGAATACTCAGCCATACTGATATCCTCACCTCTAGAAGGATGAAATTGAAAAATCATAAAGGAGATGCTTGAAATAGGGGTGGTTCAGCCAAGTTGTAGCCCCTATTCCTCACCGGTGCTACTTGTACCCAAGAAGGATGGAACTTGGTAGATGTGCATCGACTATCGAGCTCTAAATGGCATCACCGTCAAGGACAAGTACCCAATACCAATAGTGGATGAACTTCTTGATGAGTTAAAAGGAGCTCGAATCTTCATGAAGTTCGACCTCCGATTCAGTTACCACCAAATTCGAGTATGTGAAGACAACATTCCAAAAACTGCATTCCTCATATATAACGACCATTATGAATTCTTTGTAATGTCTTTTGGACTCAATAATTCTCCTTCAACCTTTCAAAATCTCATGAACAATATTTTTTGGAGCTATCTTTGTAAATTTGTGCTGGTATTTTTCAATGATATTCTTATTTACAGCCCTTCTCTTGAGACTCACTTTCAGCATTTACGGGTTGTTTTGATGATCTTTCAAGAGAATACTCTTTTTGTTAAGCAACCAAAGTGCAGTTTTCTCTAGCAAAAAGTAGAGTACCTTGGGCACATAATATCAAAAAAAGGAGTGGCAGTAGACCCAACAAAAATTGAAGCAATGTAAGGCTGGCCGAAACCTACAAACGTGAAATTACTGTGCAGGTTCCTTAGACTAATGGGCTACTATCAAAAATTTGTTAAGGACTTTGGGAAGCTCAGTGCACCCCTCACTTCTCTACTGAAAAAAGATGCTTTCCAATGGTCGAACAAAGACTCTGCTATCTTCAACAAACTTAAGGTAGCCATGACAATGACGCCGGTGCTAGCGCTACCAGATTTCAGCCGACCATTCATCATTGAGGCCGACACATCTAGAGTCGGAATTGGAGTCGTTCTCATACAAGATGGTTGACCAGTCGCATACACCAGCAAGGTATTATCTTCCTCCTATCAAAATATGTCAATATACGATAGGGAGATACTCACCATTATGCACACAGTAACAAGGTGGAGACCCTAATTGATCGATCGATGATTTCAAATTACAAATAGACTATAGAAGTCTCAAGTACTTTTTGGAGCAAAAGATATCATCCCCTGAGCATAAAAAATGGGTAACCAAACTTTTTGGATTTGATTATGAAATTGTTTACAAAAAGGGGAAAGAAAACGTTGTTGTAAATGCACTCTCATGGTTACTAAGCAAGCTAAGGTTTCAGCCATTTCCCTTCCTACCACCAGCTTCCTCGAGGATAGTAACATCATAAATAAATTGGAGGAGGATCCAAGTGCAATAGCCCACAAACTCCTACAACTATTAAAGGATAATCTCTCTACCGCTCAAGCTAGAATGAAGCAGCAAGTCAACACACAACGAAGCGAAAGAGAATTTTCAATAAGAGATTGGGTTTATCTTTGCCTACAGTCATACAAGCAACTCTCCATCAACACTCGAGCCTCTATGAAGCTATCCCGACATTTTTATGAGCCCTATCAGATCACAGAGCATATTGGAGCCATGGCGTACAGACTTAAATTGCCTAAGAGTGCCAAAATTCACCCTGTCTTCTACGTGTCATGCTTGAAGCCCAAGTTGGGAGAACATGAGTCACCCTAGATCCAACTACCTAACACCACTGAGGATGAAGTCATTCAAGCCCAACCACATGTTAGGATCAAGAGCGGCACTAAGAGGGGAGGTGAATTAATGTAGTGGAAAAGTTTCCCAATTAAACCTGATTCCAAAAAATATTCATTTTGATTCAATCCATTTTAGAGAGAAATTAAACTTGAAAGCTTTTGTAAAAATGAAAAGAGAAGATTAAGGAGGTTTGCAGTAATGTAAATTGCAAAAATGAAAAGCAAACTAGAATTTAGAGTGGTTCGGTCGTTGTGACCTACATCCACTTTCGGATTCCTCCTCCGTCGAGGTCACCGGCATCCACTAATGTGTAATATCCTTCATTTCTGAAATTTATGTATCTATTTGTAAATTAGAGGAACTATATGTAAATATAAAAATTTCAAGGACTAAATTGTTAAGTTGCAAAAAAAAAGAGAAAAGGGAAATAGCATTCTTATCCCACCGCCTCCCACGCACTCTGTTTCCCATTGGGAAACAGAGAGAGGAGCTATGGGGCATTGTGGAGAAGAAGAGAAGTAGAGAAAAGGGAAGA
>LVTN01004127.1:0-10283 GCA_001649415.1 Musa itinerans | reverse complement strand
CCTCAAATTTAGATTGAAAAATATGATACTTATTGACTTCACAGGAATATATATATGTATATATATATTGCAATTTGCCCATTAGTGCATCAATAATGTTTAAAATGGCAGTTGAATAGTAGCTTTGAATTGCGACAAATAATTAATGCATCTCCCTTAAACTTATTTGGTAGGTTATTAATGTTTCCTACCCACCCTTCATGTCTCCTTGTAGACTTTTATTTTAATTATCATCTCACAATTCTGTCTGTTCAGACATTTACGAACACAACTCTCAAACAATCACAGAAGAATTAGGAAAGTTTCGACCAAATCTTGGATTTTGATGAACAACTAATCTACTCTTTTTTATGAACACAACTGTTATTGATCTTTTCAAAGTTATTTGGTCCATGTCGGGGACAAAAATAAGATCATATCTCATTTACTAGCTTAAAATTTTAGGTACGGTAAACACAATCTCTAGTTGTTTAAGAGTCGAGGGTTTGGATGAACGAACATCGCATCCAGCGGTAAGATTTTTGAACCTTGTTTGTGTTGTATTGGCTTAGAATAAAAGAACTCATCTAATGTATGTGCCAATATGCAATTACACCAAGATTTAAAAGGTTAGAATTATAGGTTTTATTAGGTTGAGATGAATGTAAGCTAATCAAATGTAATTAATATTTTGACACACTATCAAGATGTGTACCTATTTTGGCAAGTAGTATGTGGTGGAGATTAATCACCATATACTATTCAAAATTTCCTAGTAGAATTTGTTCTTGATTGATAAACGCATGAGAATTTTGTTATCAGGGATTTTTTTTTTTTTCTTCTTAGATGAAGATTGAATTGTGCCATCAAATCCTTCCTTTGGTCCTTCGTTTTCTTGATTAATAATAGCCATAAATTAACCATTGACGATTGATAGCCAATAAAGATTATGATTTTTATCATATAGTTGACTCGTAAAGTGATGGTGACAGATCTTACGAAGTGGTTTTGAACTACTACAGAGTGTTTGGTACGCAAGCTAGAAGCTGAAGCAACAATGATCCCTTAGTTTAGAAGGTAATGGTGACATGCATGGCTCGTATAACGATGAAGAGTGTACTATTCGCATTATAGGCATTATTCGATGGTGGAATTCAATCATGAAACATATAAAAAGCATATATAAAGTATCGACTATCATATAATTAATCATGAAATAATGATACAATCAAATCCAAAAATCCTATATCCACGATATAACTAAACCTAAACCATATAGTATTATTTGACGACGACGTGATGTAACGAAACCTAAACCATAAAATACTATTTGACGATAATATGATTGAACCTAATTATGATACAGTTGAATCTAACCATAAAGGACCCTTTAATAATGATGTCAAAGCATTCCTAACGAGGCCAAACTCGAAGTATCGTCTAACAATGATGTGATGAAATTCAACTATAAAGTATTTCCTTATAGCTCGAAGTCAATTCACCCTGATGCACAACAAATCATATCACTAATATTCTATTATGTGTCGAAATATAACAGAGAACAAATGATAAGGGGATTCTAACATATATATAATATGATGATATGCCATCTTTTACTATATAATATTATTCATGACCTTTGAAGACCTATTTAGCTTTGTACATCATAAATTGTTATAATGTAATTATAATGTCTGATGATTCAACATATATCCTCGTGACTCAATAATGGTTTATGGTTTTGTATAATCATCATGTCAATTAACTTCTATTTTAATTTAATTGTTACTTTACCTCTCTCTCTCACTATAAAAAGTCTCCATGTGTGTCCTTAACTCCATATAGAAAAAAAAAATATTTTTCTATAATATTTGAATTCACTTAATCTCTCTTTATCCATCATTATCCATCCCTCTCTTAATCTCTCTCGCTACAAGCTCATCCTCAACCCTTGTTATATGCAATAGGAATTAAACCCGAAAAGATTTAGTTTTTCTTCCCACATATTATCCAAAACCCAAGATATCAAAAGAGAAATCGAAGATCAACAAATAAAGAACATACAGAAAGTCAATGTAGGATTAACATGATTCAATAATTCTCTATTTATATCTACAGATAAAATCAAATTCTTCGTTATTTGAAAAAAATCTTCTTCTTCTTCTTCTTCTTCTTCTTCTTCTTCTTCTTCTTCTTCTTCTTCTTCTTCTTCTTCTTCTTCTTCTTCTTCTTCTTCTTTATTTAATGCAAATCATCAATCCGCCATCGTCGATGACGTGGCTTTAGGTTGATTTGATGGGAAGTGGTTGAGGCATGCCAAAAAGCGATCTAGCCCTAGCGGTGGTCGTAGATGCAGTTTGGGACCGATGTTGGACATGGGACTATTGGCATTCGGTAGGCAACGAAAGCCAATCTGAAGGCATAACCATCATGACGATGCAGTGATCTTTGAAGGTGAAACCACCATCTTGGAACGAGACGATCGTTTTAACGAAACGACAATCTTGAAGGCTTGATAATGTTGGGACGATTCAACCATTTTGATGACCTTAAAGGCATGAACATTTTGGAATGATCCAGTCACCTTGCAAATGTCTTAGAAGGTGCAATCATCACAGAAGAACAAGACATTGATAGGAAAAGTAATGACATAAGCATTACATTGTCGACTCACCCAATCGTGAACTGCCACTTAGATGATGATGTGCGCGGAAGAACTCGCACCCCTCCACTACTATCGTCGGTAGAAACATGATCCTCCGGGCCATGCCTACCTCGATCTCTGGGAGGGCCGCATGAATTAGCCACAGGGTGCATTAATATTTGGCAGCGAGATCCATTCCTATGTTTTCTCCTTTCGCAAGCAATTTGTCACACTGTCAACCATGATTTCGGGAAGGCTCGCATGCTTGGATGTAGACGACATTAATCTCAGGCGGCGTGGCCCAGTTCTCCTTTCCGGATTCCTGGTATAGGGGACCGTTTATTGCTTATCCCAGATAGGTTCCAACACCGATAAGCAACACTCTCGTAGTTGTCTTTCTTTGATGTCGCCCTCAGAGAGATATACTCACCAGCTCTCGATATAAATGAGCCCCTAGATGATGTAAGGGGCTCCTGGAACTAGTCGTCGATCATACTCTATCGACCGCTCAAATATAAAAGCTAGCCCTAAAACCTAAAGGGGCAATCACATCTATTATTTTTTGTCTTCTAACTAACTTTACTATTGAAGGGATCGGGTTGAAAATATCTCTCAACATTGACTGTTTGTGTAGGGACTTCGACGAGGCTAAGGCATACCTTGGGACTACACCAAAATCTACCTCTAGCGAACAAGCAATACCTTGGCATCGTACCAACCAAACCTACTTCCCGCTTCAATCTCTGTATGTGGCCCCACCGTGGGTCTCTTAGATGAGCTTGTACCTTTGGGATCGACCCAAGCTATGTCAACGACAATAACAATTATATCAACTATTTCCATTGCAAGTCATGCTTAAATTAGGGAAGAAATTTAGAAGTACTCGTAGATGAATATATATATATTCGGAGAGACAGTCCTTTCTAGATCGCATGACAACAATATGAAATATTTTAAAGGTATCTCGGCTTAGGGTTGTCGTAGAAAGGAAGGCACACCCATTACCTTTCACAAAACCTGTGATTAGACTGAGAAGGCTATTGCTGAGCAACCTGCCTCTTCCAAGTCTCTCGGTCAAAAGCTAACCAACTTTCGCGCATCATTCTTTTAGGAGAGTCAACCAATGAGCACGTCACGTTGACTGGATAAGCATGGCGATGAGGTCAGATTTCAAAAAATAAAAATAAAAATAAAAATAAATGGTTTCGATTTGAAACCAAAATCAAAACAGTTGGTTTTGAATCGATTGAAAATCAATTTATTTTGATTCCAAATTCAGTAAAACTAGAATCAGAGTCAATGCGATATAACAATATTTTCTCAATGTGATATAACAATATTTTTTTAGGTAAATAATTGATTATTAGCTCCCACTTCTCTCTCTCTCTCACTAGACTTACATATTTTTGTATCACTCAGCTTCCAGAGCAATTGGTGAGGGTTTCTATGAGCTTTAGGTTGTCTGTCAAAACTATTAGATTATATAATTATGTTAAATTAGATAAGATATATTATAGATTATGATTATCAATCAATACTTATGGTAAAATTTGTTAGAAGATTACCTTGATGGGAGGACTCTCTTAATTACTTATCTTACATCCCTTGCTCTTATCTATGTATACAAAAAACATAGATTATTCACTGAGTGATTATAGATCTATTCTCATCTTTCTATTAGTCCTTACTCTATCATTAGGAAAAAAAAAAGAGAAAAAAAGTTTATTTTTCTCTTATAGATTTGTATTGTTACTTCCTACGGATCGAATTACGATGCATACTCGGATCAAAGAAAAAATTATTCTAAATTAACATAAAAAAATGTAATCGTGATCTTCATATATTGTTATTTGATTTTGATTTGAATATTATTATTTTTTATATAATATAATTATAATTATAATTTTTATGCTTATAATCGTGAGAATCTCTCCCAGCTCTACAACATATTTTTTAGGGGTAATTATAGGTATATGGTTGTCTTCCTAAACAACACTAAGAAAAAATAATCATCTCCTATAGTGTCACTATATTATAGTTAATCTCTTAAGTTGATCAAATAGTATACTGACATTAAATTCCTATAACTTAGTAATTTTTGTATTTTGCTTTTTAAAAAAAAAATATATTTTTTGGAAACTCACTAGTGATCATACTTAATATTGGTTAACCCGAGTTTATTCCACCAATTTAATAAGAGCAACATGTATTATAAATTTAAGTATTTGAAAGGATATATATATATATATATATATATATCCTTTCAAATACTTAAATTTATAATACATGTTGCTCTTATTAAATTGGTGGAATAAACTCGGGTTAACCAATATTAAGTATGATCACTAGTGAGTTTCCAAAAAATATATTTTTTTTTAAAAAGCAAAATACAAAAATTACTAAGTTATAGGAATCAAATACTTAAATTTATAATACATGTTGCTCTTATTAAATTGGTGGAATAAACTCGGGTTAACCAATATTAAGTATGATCACTAGTGAGTTTCCAAAAAATATATTTTTTTTTTAAAAAGCAAAATACAAAAATTACTAAGTTATAGGAATTTAATGTCAGTATACTATTTGATCAACTTAAGAGATTAACTATAATATAGTGACACTATAGGAGATGATTATTTTTTCTTAGTGTTGTTTAGGAAGACAACCATATACCTATAATTACCCCTAAAAAATATGTTGTAGAGCTGGGAGAGATTCTCACAATTATAAGCATAAAAATTATAATTATAATTATATTATATAAAAAATAATAATATTCAAATCAAAATCAAATAACAATATATGAAGATCACGATTACATTTTTTTATGTTAATTTAGAATAATTTTTTCTTTGATCCGAGTATGCATCGTAATTCGATCCGTAGGAAGTAACAATACAAATCTATAAGAGAAAAATAAACTTTTTTTCTCTTTTTTTTTTCCTAATGATAGAGTAAGGACTAATAGAAAGATGAGAATAGATCTATAATCACTCAGTGAATAATCTATGTTTTTTGTATACATAGATAAGAGCAAGGGATGTAAGATAAGTAATTAAGAGAGTCCTCCCATCAAGGTAATCTTCTAACAAATTTTACCATAAGTATTGATTGATAATCATAATCTATAATATATCTTATCTAATTTAACATAATTATATAATCTAATAGTTTTGACAGACAACCTAAAGCTCATAGAAACCCTCACCAATTGCTCTGGAAGCTGAGTGATACAAAAATATGTAAGTCTAGTGAGAGAGAGAGAGAAGTGGGAGCTAATAATCAATTATTTACCTAAAAAAATATTGTTATATCACATTGAGAAAATATTGTTATATCGCATTGACTCTGATTCTAGTTTTACTGAATTTGGAATCAAAATAAATTGATTTTCAATCGATTCAAAACCAACTGTTTTGATTTTGGTTTCAAATCGAAACCATTTATTTTTATTTTTATTTTTATTTTTTGAAATCTGACCTCATCGCCATGCTTATCCAGTCAACGTGACGTGCTCATTGGTTGACTCTCCTAAAAGAATGATGCGCGAAAGTTGGTTAGCTTTTGACCGAGAGACTTGGAAGAGGCAGGTTGCTCAGCAATAGCCTTCTCAGTCTAATCACAGGTTTTGTGAAAGGTAATGGGTGTGCCTTCCTTTCTACGACAACCCTAAGCCGAGATACCTTTAAAATATTTCATATTGTTGTCATGCGATCTAGAAAGGACTGTCTCTCCGAATATATATATATTCATCTACGAGTACTTCTAAATTTCTTCCCTAATTTAAGCATGACTTGCAATGGAAATAGTTGATATAATTGTTATTGTCGTTGACATAGCTTGGGTCGGTCCCAAAGGTACAAGCTTGTATAAGAGGCCCACGGTGGGGCCACATACAGAGATTGAAGCGGGAAGTAGGTTTGGTTGGCACGATGCCAAGGCATTGCTTGTTCGCTAGAGGTGGATTTTTGTGTCGTCCCAAGGTACGTCTTAGCTTCGTCGAAGTCCCTACTACACAGACAGTCAATGTTGAGAGATGTTCTCGACCCGATCCCTTCAATAGTAAAGTTACTTAGAAGACAGAAAATAATAGATGTGATTGCCCCTTTAGGTTTTAGGGCTAGCTTTTATATTTGAGCGGTCGATAGAGTATGATCGACGACTAGTTCCAGGAGCCCCTTACATCATCTAGGGGCTCATTTATATCGAGAGCTGGTGAGTATATCTCTC
This sequence comes from Musa itinerans, assembly GCA_001649415.1. Taxonomy (NCBI): domain Eukaryota; kingdom Viridiplantae; phylum Streptophyta; class Magnoliopsida; order Zingiberales; family Musaceae; genus Musa; species Musa itinerans. The sequence goes on along the minus strand of LVTN01004127.1, from coordinate 3,430 downwards.
TGAGGGCGACATCAAAGAAAGACAACTACGAGAGTGTTGCTTATCGGTGTTGGAACCTATCTGGGATAAGCAATAAACGGTCCCCTATACCAGGAATCCGGAAAGGAGAACTGGGCCACGCCGCCTGAGATTAATGTCGTCTACATCCAAGCATGCGAGCCTTCCCGAAATCATGGTTGACAGTGTGACAAATTGCTTGCGAAAGGAGAAAACATAGGAATGGATCTCGCTGCCAAATATTAATGCACCCTGTGGCTAATTCATGCGGCCCTCCCAGAGATCGAGGTAGGCATGGCCCGGAGGATCATGTTTCTACCGACGATAGTAGTGGAGGGGTGCGAGTTCTTCCGCGCACATCATCATCTAAGTGGCAGTTCACGATTGGGTGAGTCGACAATGTAATGCTTATGTCATTACTTTTCCTATCAATGTCTTGTTCTTCTGTGATGATTGCACCTTCTAAGACATTTGCAAGGTGACTGGATCATTCCAAAATGTTCATGCCTTTAAGGTCATCAAAATGGTTGTATCGTCCCAACATTATCATGCCTTCAAGATTGTCGTTTCGTTAAAACGATCGTCTCGTTCCAAGATGGTGGTTTCACCTTCAAAGATCACTGCATCGTCATGATGGTTATGCCTTCAGATTGGCTTTCGTTGCCTACCGAATGCCAATAGTCCCATGTCCAACATCGGTCCCAAACTGCATCTACGACCACCGCTAGGGCTAGATCGCTTTTTGGCATGCCTCAGCCACTTCCCATCAAATCAACCTAAAGCCACATCATCGACGATGGCGGATTGATGATTTGCATTAAATAAAGAAGAAGAAGAAGAAGAATAAGAAGAAGAAGAAGATCCGGTTAGACTATCAACAGAACATGACGAATAAAGAAGTGAACTTAACTTGGAACAAAGACCCAGCTTGGCAGGCCACTAACCCGAAGACTTGGCTAAAGATTGCGTGCGAGGTATTGCTCAACATTACTTCCGCAATCCCATCCATCATTTATGACTTCATCAACAAGTCTGTCATATCTCCGAGATAGTTGCAACAATCCAAGTTTTTTTTTTGTTTTTGACATAGTCTCTCAGGCAATCGCAATGCCTTGATTCGAGTAACCTAACACCCTCACATATCTCATGTGTCCGATACTCCATACGCAAGTGGTTCAAGTCATCATGATCGATGTCCTTGGCATGTCTCATATGACACTACTACACTACATACGCATATGGTTCAACTTAGTATGTACCAAAGTTCTCGTGCTTTATGTGTCCCAACACTCTCTATATGATTGTTCAAGTAAGCACGTCTTACTCTCCTCACATGTCTCATGCATCTAATATCACTTATGCAAGTGATTCAAGCCGGCACACCCCAACACCTTTACATGTCTCATGCATATAACACCCTATACAAATGATTCAAATTGGCATGCTCCGATACTCTTATATGTTTTGTATGTTCAGTACTCTTTATACGGGTAGCTCAAGTCAACATGCTTTAATGCCCTTGTACATCTTGTGTTTGACACTCCCTACGTGGGAAATTCAAGTTGACATGCCCTAATGCCTTCGCAAACTCTTCACATGGGTAATTTAAGTTAGCATATCTCGACAACTTTATGCATCTCCGTCGTCGGACAATCCCTATGCAAATTGTCCAAGTCTGCATGCCCCCCAACACTCTCACGTGTCTTCGCACATCTGACTCCCCTTAAATTGATGATTCGAGCTAGCATGCCCTAATGCTCTTGCATGTCCCATCGGCACACCTCGATGCCCCCATGTGTCACATACATCTGATAACCCTACATGGGTGGTTCAAGTTAGCACACCCCAATGCCCTCGCATATATCATGCCTCCGATACTTTATGCACAAGTAGTTCAAGTCAGCACACCTTGACGATCTCATATTTCATGCGTCCAACACCTCTACATGGATGGTTCGAGTTAGCACACTCTAATTCTCTTACATATTTTTTGCCTCTAACACTCATATACAAGTGGTTCAAGTCAGCATGTCTCGACACTCTCAAGTATTACACATTTGTTGGATGATGGGAAGGGCAAATAAGGTTCAAATTGTGTTAATTGAAACTCATCATATGACATTTAGCCAAACTAAAAATAATTAATTAAAGTTCGATATATGGCATATGTTGGCCATGAGGCCCCACTTAGCCATGTAACAACGTGGTGCCATCTACGCACAACTAGTCTATCGAGTGATGTTATGGCACAATGCAAGCATGCTTATCGGCATCACATATAAACAGAAATATTTTATGATGATGCAGCAATTTGAACTTATAAAAGGATAATATCTCTAAGTGTACATTCATCTCTCTACATCTTTAAACTCTCTGAACTAAACTAAGCTCTTTACGAAGTTAAGCATTGGGATGACTTTGTCGAGTATAGCTAGCGTGGTTTTGTAGGATCCTTTAGTTCATGAGGAGTGTCTTAACGAGACGGTAAAAGAAGGAATGTTATCTTGGTCATTCTCAAGAGGACATTTAATTTTCAAATGTGACGACATTTGATTAATGGGTTAAGTTGGATCGATTTTGTCATGTGGAGTTGACCACTATTTTCGACGCTAATAGATTTATATCAGATTTTCACAAAAACATGGAAGAAAGCACGGTGAAGAAGAGATAAGGGGACAAAGTGGAATTTAATCATCAATCTTTTATCTTGAAGAAAAGGAGATTACATTGTACTAGGAGGATTATAGTCAGCTCCTCCCATGTTGGAGTTCAAAAAATTACTGAGGAGAAAAGCGCAAAAAAAAAGAAAATTTTGAAGCCGCTCTCGATAAAGATGATGTCGATAATACTTGGATCAACCATAGTAACCGAAGGGGAGGCTTGAGCGCTCACTTGAGGGCTAAGAGGGTGCTTGTTCCACAATCGATCTACATAAAAACCAAGGTTAAGTGGGTTTCTCGACACATTCCCTCCGATGCTTAAGCCAGTAATTAAACAAAAGTAAAGAAATTTTAATAAACAATAACTAACCTTAATTTCTTTGGCTTTGTGGACTTTTATAGTTGATTTAACTAGAGAAAATATTTTGAGATACGGGTGGAATATTCTCTGGAGAATTGTCCTATGTCCTCCTCTAGCATGTGTAAAATCATAATTGAAGTTTTGAGATAGCACCAAATTAGCATCACGAGTTAAGCATCATCTAAGACAGCACGCCACTATTAGTGGATGGAGAGGGAATTGACGCCTAACCTCTAACGCATCGATATACATATACAAGTTTATACATCGGGTCATATATATGTTGCCTGGCCTAAGACTCGTCCGAGATGAAATACCACACCTGCTGTGGGTACTTGGGAGTCAGGACAAGATTCTGATCATAGAAATCTTCCATAACCTAAAAATCCCTAATAACTTTGGGTTCTGTTCT